>JZKD02S0723846.1:98262-112565 GCA_000966675.3 Picea glauca
TATATATATATATATATATAAATACTCGCTTACTCATTTTGGTGTATAAAGTGAGAATGGGAGCGGAGTTTGGGTGGACAAGGAAACGAAGAGGTCAACACTGAGTACGACAGAGGAGCGAAGAGAGCATGAAGTATTCTCGTTCATTCTTTAAAGCAGTCATATTAATTGGCAGACCGCCCCATATATATTGTATTCTGTTGTAAGAACTGAATTGTGCCTTACACGAGTCCCTTAGTAGTGTATCATATCCATTCTCCACGATCTTCATAGTTTTCAGGCGAATTCGAAGAGACCACAATACTGTCAATGGAGTGTCGACGCTTCAGATCCATATTAGGATCCATCATCAAGACAAGAAGCATGGGTTTAATTGTGAGAAGAGATGGTTACAAATGGTAGCATCCCCTTTCTAGACGTTCTAATCAATAGAAAAAACGATGGGAATCTAGGACATGCGGTCTATAGAAAAAAGACCCACACATAAAACTATCTTCACTCTAACTCCCATCACCACCCTAACAAAAAACTAGGTGTCATGAAAACTTTAGCCACAAGAGCCATAAGAATATCCGATGAGACACACCTAGAACAAGAAAAATACCACCTCTCATTTGTCTTTAAAAACATAGGTTATAAACATAAATACATTACGAACGCAGTAAATAAAGCCCTGGAAAAAACTAGCAAAAACCCTAACCCCCTAGAAAACCAGAATCCCAATAGAAAGTTCTACCTACCTTAGAGCCAAGGAGTAACCGATAATATTGTGAAGATACTTAGCAAAAACGAGATCACGACCTCCTTCAAACCACATGAAACCATAAAAAAAAATATGAGATCCGTTAAAGACAAACCTGACCCTCACAAAGGAAAAGGAATTTACAAAATAGATTGCTCCTATGGAGAATGCTACATCGGTGAAACTGGACGCTCCTTCCAGATTAGGATTAAAGAACATGGAGTTGACATAAAGAATGAATGCATTTGTACCTTTGTCTTATCATAGCACTCCCTTAAGACAAAACACCATGTCCTCCTAGAAGACACCAAAATTCTGGCCAAAGAAGAACACCTCTTTAAACGACGGATTAGAGAAGCAATCGAAATCCGTAAACACCCAAGTAACCTAAACAAAGACAATGGCCTAGAATTAAGTGAAAAATGATTCCCCTTGATTCATAAAAATAAGAGAATAAACAAATAAGTAACCCTACCTAAATAATTTTTGTTTTATTAATTGATTAAATAAAACCAACAAACTAGATAAACAAACACTAATCATATCCTAATACAACTACATCTATTAAAATAGCTTATTATTTACTCATAACATATAGAAACACTAACAATTTTCCTTTCTTTATTTTAAGGAATATAAAACTTTCTTATAAACACAATTAAAATATTTAGATGAGGGTTATCTAAATAAAACAAAACTAATATTTAAAATTTTATTAAAACTTAAATTCTACCACCCTATAAAATCACTATCAACATCATAATAACCTCTCTTCTTTCTAATTAATATAAAAATTTATTTTCTAAACAACACCATTAATAACACTTTAAATAATGGTTTATTTTATACCTCAAACTTATTAAGAACACATTCAAATTAATGATAAAAAATTTAAAATATTTTAATACAGAATTTGAAATAATTTTTTTAAAGAAATCTTTTAGGAAAACCCCAAATATAACTAAACTTAACTAAATAAACCTAATCTAAATTATTCACCAAAGATTCTAGCTGACACATAATTCCCCTGCAACTAAGGTATTTATAACCATCTCTTCCCACAATTAAACCCATGATTCTTGTCCTAATGATGGATCCTAAAACATCAATCCATAGATCTGAAACATCGACACTCCATTGACAGTACTGTGGTCTCTTCGAATTTTCATGAAAACACTCCCCACCATAGAAATCTCAACAATCAGATCTTCATAGTGTCGAATATCAGGCTTTGTAGAATGTATGTATGGAAGTTCTCACATCACTTTATTCAAGGTTTTTTTGCTTCCACTCACTCCCCGTATCTCTCTTAGAAAGCGATTTAAAAACTGAGTATGCTATTAGGAGAGTGGCTTGGAATTTCAATGTTCATGCAATTAATTCACCATATATTATAAATGAAGAATCTTTATCCAACAGATACGACGTTTGTTTTTCAGAACTATTTTAATACGAAGAGATAGAGACATCTTTTATTGCATGTAGTTTGATTGGGAGTTGGTTGTGAGTGGATTCATGTCAATGAGTCTTTATTTTCGTCTCAATAATTACATAATAGATCTGAAATGAATGAATAAGAAGTCACATCATGGCTTTCCAGGTGTTAAACTTCTTTCAAGTGGCACCGTCGGTGAAATTTATTTTTCCAAAAACAATATCTTTGTAGTGTTCAAGAAAATATTCCACAATTTGATGTGGGTGTGGGGAATGGGCGCAAGGTGCAGGAGAAGAATGGATGGGTTCTAATTACGTATATATATAGTGATTTATCTTAAATGGATGACTCTAACTCTATCTGGAGAGGTCAAATCAAATTTATTATGTTGATAATAAATGGCGTGGTTACCTTCCTTAGATACAACTGGTGTTGTCTTTTGAAGTAATATATACGTGGTTAATGGTGTTGGCTTCTGAAGTAATATATACATGGTTGACATTATATATGGGGTTGTTTCCGAAGCCAACGCCCCAAGATGAATTAGATTCACTAAAGTATGTTCTCCTACTAGTTTTACTCTCTGTTAGTTCTATAGTGCATACCAGGCTATGGGTAAATGTCATTATAAACAAAGGATCCCTCCCCAATTTAAGCTCCAATCCGAGTATATTTTATTTTCGGGACCAAACCCGTAAGTTATTTTTATCTACCAAAATTCATTTAATATGTTATATTATATATATAATAGATTATTATAAACCAAATAACCTCACAAAGAGAAAAATATTCCACATTATTGTGTTGATGTGTGCTTCCAAAATCTTGACTTCATCCTATCCTATTGCTTCAAGGTAGTTGTCCAAGATGATGTGAAAGTCATGATTATTGTGACTAATTTATTTAATTATTGTTATCAGTGATATTGTTTGTTGTAAAAAGAGTGAGAGAAGGCTCTATAAACATGAAAGGAAGCAAATTGAAGATAGTCTGGCATGATTCCAAGCAAGTACACACTCTCAAATTTCTTCGTTTCATAGGATTTCTCGCAATCTGTGTTGAATATTACGATATTAAGTTTTGGTCATTGCACCAAATTTTAAGCAAGAAGAACCCTAGGGCATGTTATGAAAGCAATCATTCATAACATAGTTCGTATCATAGTTATGTTGTTAATGTGTTAAGTTTTTTTTTTTAGAAACTTCATTATACACAAAATGTAAATTCTTGGAAAGTACTAAGCACACTCTCCTTCCATCGTAAGGATGGAGGCTTCTTGATTTCTGGTTCAGTTGATAATTCATGTATCATATCAATCAATAATTCACAATTTCAACAAAACCCCTATTTCTACCCACATCGTCCATCATTCACAACTTCAAGGAATCCTTCCCTTGAAATATCAATCTTATTAAACAAACCAAGAAGGTTTTCAAAGTAAGCAAGGAGGAATGCAATTTGTAGGTGGGTTTGGGTACGATTTCTAGGTTTTTCTTTCATATTTGAGGCTTTTTCAGCCAATTCAAGCGATTCTAAATATTTTCACCCCATATGAGTTTCTCTAATTCAAATCCAGTCATTTTGGGTGACTTTATTTCAATAATCCACTCTCAAGGTTTTGTCCTTTTTTTATTATAATTAATTAGGTCAATTTCATAAATAAAATATGGGAAAGAGGAAGCAATGACCACATGTAACCCAAAGCGCAACAGTTCGAGAGAGTTAAGCTCAATCTCTAGACTGATGACACCGCAGTTCGCAGAAAAACAAGGAGAGCTATGTATAACACCTCTTTGCATGATGAATCTATAGGTGTTGTTCATCATAATCATGGTGTTGGATCCTCCTCTTCACCACCGTTATCAGGTGGGTTCACTGGGCTTCTTAACATAGGCCTATGCAAGGAAGAATTCCCTATGGGGTGTTTTTTCCATGGGAAAACTCAAAATATTGGTTCAACAAATTTTATTTGGCATAAGAAATTTCTTATGATCCCATCTAGGTTGGCTATATTGTTGGTAACATTCAATGGGTCATACCAATTCAGCATTAAACAATGAAAATTGAATGGCTCCCAATTTTTTGAGGCCATCTGGGCAACACCCAAGCGACAACATGAAACAACTGCCACTTTGTTCCACATGAGGAGGTTGAGAGAAACAATGGTGGCACAACCTCCTCCAACAACACAAATCAAGCACTCAAACTCATCATTTTCTTAGTGTTTACTGACCCAGAGAGCATTCTACAAGTACATAATTCAACTTATATCTATATTCATGCACACTAAAATGGGTAGAGAGTGATAGAGTAGACATGCGCCCAATACTAAAACAAGAAAACATCACCATCTCATTCAATGTTTGTCCTCGACATGACTTCCATCTTGCTTATAATATTAATTTTTGTGTCATTGGATGAGTTTCCTTTATTTTGTATAAAGTTGAATGGCTGAAGATTTCCTATAGAGTATTTGATAGGCATTTTGGTGAAGGATCATTCTAACTTTTCTCGAGGTGTTCTTTACGATCATGAAATTGTTTATCGAAATTTTAGATTCATGACTTGTATTCATTAAAATATATACTAGATCAACTTTGTGGGAGGGGATTTTCTTTCTTAAACAGGATGTCCATTGATTTCCACACTCTGAAGCTTGCAATCTCTAGAAGATATAGTTTCTAGGATGAATTGGAAAAAACATGGTGTTTAGATTTTATTTTCACACATTGGCCTGCTTATAGGATTACACATTTTATGCTTCATAAAAATTTTGTTTTCATTTTTCTTTTTTGTCTATTTTAGGAAGACAAGTTCTGTGTATGAAAATTTTTGAAAACTAAAACCAGCCATGGAAACTTGCCTTTCTATTATGTTTGGATTTTGGGCACAACCTAACATATATCAACCTCATTTTAAAAGTTATAATCCTCATTCAGGGATTCTAAGGTTATAAGGACAATGAGATATCTACTTCATTCACTTTTAAATATGTTATCTCATTAGAATTGATTTAGACAATACACATAAATGGTGGCAGTTTTTGGTCCTATATTTTGAACCTAAGCTCTGACACCAAATGTAGCACCCCTCTACAGGATGATAAGCAATTAATCATTCATTAATTACATACGCAATAACGATTGTTTTAACATACTTTCATTCATTTTCATTTACACAATTCTTCTACATTTGCTCAACGATAAATATAAATAACATGATAAATTAAGTAATATCTTAACTCTAAGATTTAAAACTTAAAACATAATCATATAAAAAATATATCAATAAAAAAATACCACTGAAGAACACCTCCTCCTCGGTTTTTGAAGCTCATCAGTTGCAATGTAGTCCCGGTTGCTTCCAAGCATTATTTTCCCACTTGCCCAGAGTGAAACAACATAATCCTCCCAACCAACTAGGAGCCTAATCGACTTCCTAGCTCCAAGAAACCTTTCGGTTTCTTGGCTCTCCATGCCCATAACTCCAAGAACAACAAACACATATAATCTAAGAAGACCATCACAAGAAATATATCTTCTAAGAATTATCAAACCTCCCCCACATTCTCTAACCTCTCTTCATATTTATCAAGTTTCCATACACCCTTCCCCAAGTCTCCTCAATCACCCTCATTATTAGCCATCAACCTTCCTTATCTAGATTTTTGGGAAAAGTTTAAAATAAAACTAAAATATAAATGACTTGCATTAAACAACAATAAATAAAA
Organism: Picea glauca; assembly: GCA_000966675.3. Taxonomy (NCBI): domain Eukaryota; kingdom Viridiplantae; phylum Streptophyta; class Pinopsida; order Pinales; family Pinaceae; genus Picea; species Picea glauca. Next base: position 104,170 of record JZKD02S0723846.1, read on the forward strand.
TGCAAAGTATTTCTTCTCATGCTAGCTAATAAATGCAATTTGATAATTTTCCCCAAAATGTACATGACAACCCACCATGCTCATTTAATTCATTATACCAACCATCAATCAAAGTCAAAGAAGGTATTTAATGCTTCTAGATATTTTTGTATGCAATGTAATTTACATAGTCAATAAACATTCATTTAAATAGTAAATATTTTATTTGATTAATTAATACATTAATTAATTGTACTAGTGATGCAGGAGCATCACTACACCTCAGCAATGCGTCGACATTCCAACACGTCAAAGCACATTCAAGGAGGGGAGAGTTACAAACCCTCTCATTTCACCCTCATTTTTAAATTTCAAATATAAATTTAAATTAAATTAAATGTTGTAAGATTGGAAGAGCCAAATCGATGCCTTTGTGCAGGCATGAGATAAGGTCGCCTTTAATGGCTAACAGGCTGATGAGATCTAGATCCGATCTAGAATAGATGGTCATTGAATGTAATTCAATGGAATTAATGAGATTTAGGTAGCTTGGAGGGAAATGCTCGAGGAGCCCCTCTTTTGTAAAAATATATTTGTATCTGATTTCATTAGGACATGCTAGCATGTAGAAGAGATGCGAAAGTAGAGAGCTCAAGAGAGGAGAGAGAGTTGAGACTCTATTGCAGCCCAACCTTTGCAAACCTCTGTATAGATATTAAGAGATAATACAAAAACCAATTATTCCTGCATATGATTATGTGTGTTTATATGTTTTATGAATGAAGGTCATATGTGTGTTTATATGCATATGTTGAGGATGTGTATGAATAATTCCCATTTGCAGGGTGAAGATAGATTCCACTATCTTTGAGAGTTTGTTGGAATTGTTTATGGGTTCTTTAGGCTATGAAAGGAGTGCACAACAAGGTATTGAAACTATGTATCCAACACAAGGAGTGCGTATCTGAACTCTACTTCGAGTTCAAGAGAAAATATGCCAGGAGGGAACACCAGAACATTTACAGACTCAAGAGGAGCCTCAAGGTTGTTGAATACCTTGGAGAAGAGATTGTGCAGAGGAGGCACAGAGAGACAGGGTTACTGAATACCCTGGAGGAAATTTTGCGCTTAAGTAAGCATAGAACAGAGTTGTTGAGGACTCTATAAAGCTATGCCAAGAGGGCATCGAGCAGGTGCAAGTGTGCACAAGGTTAACTCTTTTTCAAGTTCTGAGAAGAGGAGTATCAAGGAGAAGACACTCAATGAGTTACTGAACACTCTGTAATCTCAGCAAGGAGTGTGTGACGGATTTTTCAGATTTGAAAGATCAGGAGAAGTAGCATGATTTCAATCATAAGAGATAGAAGCGGTTGGAGAACAATCGCAAGGAGTGAAAAATCATCCAAAGAGGAGTAGACTGTGGAAGATAATCTATTGCAAGGTGTGCACAGATCAAGAATTCAACTAAGTGTCGAAGAGAGTGTTCAGAGGAACGAGAGAAGGTAGAAGAAGTAATTCTCAGGAGGCAGAGCGATGGAAATTCTTCAAGGAGAGAATTCCCCAGAGTCTTCACTAAAATTAGTGGACGATATTTGTTTCGGAGGGAGACGAATGATTCCAGACCGTCAGATCTAGGAGTGCTACGTGGAGGATAGTCGTAATATGTTTCGACACTTCAGAGTTTGGGAAGTTTGGAGACTTGTTGAAATTAGAATTTTGAAGTCCAAATCCGTGAACGGATCCCAACGAAAGGAGCACATGGAAACAGATTTAGGAGTTTGGGGTTCGAGAATTTGGAGGTTTGTGAACGAAAGGTCTATAATTTTGTGAGTTCGCGAAAACCGAACCATAGTAGGGCCGACGAATCTGAGGAAACGTGTGTTGGAAGTTCAGAAACTCAGAGAAGAGCACTTTGGGAAAGGCTAAAGGAAGACTTTGGGATATCCCCGAAGTCCAAATCGCGGAAGGATAGGCCCATTGTCATATCTGTGGTCACTTGTGGGAAAAAGGACATGTGTGTGTGTGTGTGTGGGTGGGTAGAGTGGTTTTGGGTGCCCACAAGGACCCCAAGGAGTCGTTCCGACTCAGTATTTCAAACGATCCAAGACTGGGAGGTCGAGAATCCCTTTGGAGGGAAAGGGGTTTGCGCAAGGAGTCGTATCAGAGCTTGATTTCTCCTGTAGATAGTAGGTGAAGGGATAAACATAGTGCAATAATCTATAAATATTATTGCAAGGCATCCAACAAATGGTAGACAACTAGGTGGGTTGAAGGAAGAGAAAGAGAATGGATACTGAAGGCCATAGGCATGGTCAACGAAAGGACTACCAGTAGAAAAGTAAAGTTGAAATGGATAAAGAGATTAGTGAGATAAGAGTGGAGATGGAAAGGTTAGCATTGAATATGTAACATGAAGCAAAGGTACACTGGACATATGAATGGCATTTGAAGAGTAAATTGAAGTGGCATGTCTAGACGTTGTTAGTCTGGAGGAAGCAATAGGTGGTAAGGAGGTGGCTGAGGCATGTTGAAAACCTCAGTGACACAGAAAAAGATATGGTTTACATATGTGAAACAAAATTTGGAAGAATCCTCAGTGATGAGGAGGAGAAAGTGGGATCAGTTAGAGATTTCATGAGCTATGAGGAGGGAAGAATTTAAATTCCAAGTTTCCAGGTGGGAATTGAGATAAGATCAGTTGATCTCATAGACTTCATGGAGGGAAGAAGAGAAATCCCAGATTGTCAAGTGGGAAAGGGAGAAGATATGAACTCAGAGGTGAGATCAGATCAGCAAGTGCTGACAGAGAAGGGTTAGAGGAGTATTCTGATCATTGGGGGAATTGAGATATTCCTACCAAGCAGCCCAGTTGAGGCCAGAGCATGTGTTGAAGGTGCAACAAAAGAAGGACAACCAAAAAAGAATATCAAAGAGGAGGAGAAGGAGTAGACATTAATGTTTTCCCCGGTAGAAGGAGAAGAGCATTCAACAGAATTGATCGACATTTTAAGCCAGGAAGATGAACAAGAGATGACTACAACACTGTAGTCTACAGCAAAAGAGGAAGCATACAACATATAATTTTTTGATCTGTGTGAAGAACTGGAAGCTCGAGAGAGAAGGGTGATAGTGCAAAGTCAACACATCCAACATGTTAAGTTGGAAATAGGTGGAGGATCATACCAGCATGAGGAGAAGCTGGAAGAAGTTGGAGTTGTACCAGTAGAAATGATAGAACACAATTTGTCAGAGGAGGAAGCTAAGAAGCAGATCAGTGATGAGAAGACTGCAGAACTAGAGTTTGCAACAGGGTGGCAAGCTAAGGCCACAGGAGAAAAAGAAAAAAGTAGGGGGGATCAAGTTGATCTACCCAACGACAAGGAGGAGGTACAGCAGAACAATCTGCATGGAAGAAGAAGCCAGCCAATTGAGCAGCTAGAAGAGGTGATTGAGGAGATAAGGAGGCTAATTTTGAGGTTAGAAAAATAAACTGCCAGCGAGGAGAAGCTGATCAAAAGGAATTTGACAAGAGAAGCAGAGAAGCAACAATAGCAGCAAAGCAAAGGAGCAAGAGGACAGCTCCAAAGAAGAGTTTGGGATACAGGGGGATTTCAACATCGGAGCAGAGGAACTCATGAGAAAGAGCTCATGATTTTCCTAGCAGTGGAGTATGATGCAGGAGCATCTCTCCACCTTAGCAATGTGTTGGCATTCCATCACATCAAAGCATATTTAAGGAGGGGAGAGGCGCCATCCCTCTCATTTCACCCTCTTTTTTAAATTTCAAATATAAAGTTAAATGAAATTAAATGTTGTAAGGCTGGAAGAGCCAAATCGATGTCTTTGTGCAGGCAGGAGATAAGGTCACCTTTAATTGCTGACAGGCTAATGAGATCTAGATTCGATCTGTACTAGATGGTTGTTGAATGTAATTCAATGTAATTAATGAGAGTAAGGTATCTTGGAGGGAAAGGCTCGAGGATACCCTATTTTGTAATAATATCTTTGTATATGATTTCATTAGGACGTGCTAGCATGTAGAAGAGATGAGAAAGTAGAGAGCTCAAGAGAGGAGAGAGGGATGAGATTCTATTGCAGTCCAGCCTTTGTAAACCTCTGTATAGATATTTAGAGATAATACAAAAACCAGTTTTTCCTGCATATGATTATGTGTGTTTAAATGTTTTATGAATGAATCTCATCTGTGTGTTTATATGCGTATGCCGTGGATGTGTATAAATAATTCCCATCTGTAGGGTGAAGATAGATTCCACTATCTTTCAGAGTTTGTTGGAATTGTTTCTGGGTTCTTTAAGCTCTACAAGGAGTGCACAATAGAGTATTGAAACTCTGTAGCCAATGCAAGGAGTGTGTATCTGAACTCTTCTTCAAGTTCAGGAGAGAACATGCCAGGAGGGCACACTAGAACATTTATAGACTCAAGAGGAGCCTCAAGGTTGTTGAATACCTTGGAGGAGAGATTATGCAGAGGAGGCACAGAGAGACAGGGTTACTGAATACCCTCAAGGAAATTATGTGCAGGAATAAGTGTAGCACAGAGTTGTTGAGGACTCTGTAGAGCTATGCCAAGAGGGCATCGAGAAGGTGCAAGTGTGCACAAGGTGAACTCTATTTTAAGTTCAGAGAAGAGGAGTATCAAGGAGAAGACACTCACATAGTTATTGAACACTATGTAAGCTCAGAAAGGAGTGTGTGACAGAGCTTTCAAATTCAAAATCTCAAGAGAAGTAGCATGATTTCAATCACAAGAGATAGAAGCAGTTGGAGAACAATCGCAAGGAGTGAAAAATCATCCATAGAGGAGTAGACTGTGGAAGAGAATTTGTTGCAAGGTGTGCACAAATCAAGAATTCGACTAAGTGTTGAAGAGAGTGTTCAGAGGAACGAGAGAAGGTAGAAGAAGTAAAGCTCAGGAGGGAGAGTGGTGGATATTCTTCAAGGAGAGAAGTCCCTGAAGTCTTCAATGGAATTAGTGGACGATATTTGTTTCGAAGGGAGACAAACGATTCCAAACGATCATATCTAGGAGTGCTATGCAGAGGATAGCCGTAAGGTGTTTCGACACTTCGGTGTTCGGGAAGTTTGGAGACTTGTCGAAAGTAGAATCATGAAGTACGAAGTCACGAACAGATCCCAGACGTTGATTGCAAAAGGATCATGTGGCAACAAATTTAGGAATTCGGGGTTCATGAATCTAGAGGTTTGTGAGAAAAATATCTAGAGTTTTTCAAGGTCGCAAAACCCGAACCATAGTAGGGTCGACGAATCTAAGGAAACGCCTGGAGGAAGTTCAGAAACTCAGAGAAGAGTGCTTCGGGAAAGGCTAAAGGAAGAGTTTGAGATATCCCTGAAGTCCAAATCGCAGAAGGATAGGCCCACAGTCATAGCCATGGTCACTTGTGGGAAAATGGACCTATGTGTGTGGGGGGGTAAATTGGTTTCGGGTGCCAACTAGTGTACATGTGTAGGGTATGTGTGTGTAGCTAGTAGACACATATCTCATGCATGTACTAACGATAAACAACCACTTCCTCTAGTGCATAGTTCATATATGGTCACACCAAGACATGTAGGACATTAGAGCAAGTAATGCATTATTTAATATTCTTAACGAACAAAATTACACCAATTCATCAATAACTTATTATCACACTTAAAATATCAATAGGAAATCAAAAGAGGGTTTTAAAAATGGTAGGAACCAAGTGATTAAACAATAGTGGAATCTCTAATCCCCAATCAATACTCTCAACTAACATCGAAGCATCCTTCCTTTCTAACCTACTTCCATGTTCCATCATATCCTTTCCTATGTTGTACTAAGATGGATTGTCAACTATATTGACCTAACTCTAGAGAGAACCCATAAGCGGAAGTGTCATACATATCGACCAAGCTTCCCCTTCAGGAAACTAGCAATCACCATCACACGTTTAGGGGAGTGTGACTTCACACATTCCTCCCATGACTCTAGGTTTCGGAGGATAAATGATGGGAAATACCTCCACCCCTCCTTATAGAACTAGGGTCAACACCCTACATGAAGCCATATTGTGAAACTACTGTTCTTCGAGTCACGTCATCAAACAACCATTCTGGGAAAGTTGTGCACCCTGTCAAAACCACACTTACCACAGATCATAACAATATTTAAAATCATAAATTAAATAATAAGTACGACTTATAGCATACATTATCTTCCTGATGTCTACAAAATCCAAGTTACCTTAGCACTATAGTCGTTTGGCTACCACATAAATAATCAACCTATAGGTTAGTTCACCAATAACTCATATCCATGCATATACATCATAATTTCATATAAGGATCCATATCTATATTGGTGTTCAATTAAGAAATGTATATTTATTTATATCATGCCTTGCATCTGTCATGCATTCACAACATAACTTGAACTGGTAGATCCATGTACCAAAATTCCATATTTAAATTTGCATGTTTGAACAATTCTCATAACTATCATAATTATGAATGTATAACAATAAAAATAGAATTATCCAGCACATAAAGAGGTCCAGATATACACATCTCAAATGTTTATATCAATATAACTAAGTCCAAATAATGACTAAGAAATGAATTTCTAATATGAGTAAAACCAAAGTTCTAATTATCTAAGGTCAAAATATGGGGTGTTACATCGATGCACCGTCACATAAAATTTTCCAAATTTCCAAGTACAAAACTTTTTGGTGTGTGTTCCAGTCATTACTATCGCACTGCGTACAGTGCCACCAAAAAATTTACGGGGTGCACCGCAACACAATGTTACATTTCTCAGTGGTGCGTTTGGTAAACATGAACACCCTGGTGTGCATGTTTACCGATGCACTGCGTAAAAATATATCTGATAAGGGTGGTGCACCATGTACTTTAACGACCCGGTCTGTTATTTGTACTTTGATGCACCTCCCTACCAGTTATATACTTTTCTTCGGTGCATCGTTAAACAAACGCGCTGGTGCATTTATGTTTATCAACCCACCACCGATAAAGGTAACAAGGTACATGATGTACCTTGTAAATTTACAGTTCACATCATATGCAGTGCAAGCTGAGCGCTTCTAACGCACCGCACAGTTTTGTTTTTTTTTTTACACTTAAAATTTCACTTAATTTTAAATTTTAATTCGGTGAAAACTTAAGTTATGAAGAAACAAGGACATTACCTGGACATTTTGTCGACATGGTTGCGACGTACTAAAAAAATCCAATTTTCCCACCATTTAGAAAAATTTGAAATTCATGCTTCGAGCAATAGACTAAAGGAAGGAAAGAAGGAAAGCACCGATGGTAGGGCGCTTCAGATAGGCAAAGTTTTCACCGATTCTTTTGAGCTCTTCAAAACTGAAAATGGTAAAAATGATTTTTACCGTCAGTTTTTTTTTTATAAAACCTTGTTCCATTGCGCCCAATGACCAACCGCACTGGGGCGTACATGTTTATTGAGCGCACTAGTTATATATTTTTTAAAAACATCCCTATCATGATGCACATGTTTTTGGGCACACATGCGCATCGGTGCGTTTACTACTACATTGTGCACCACCATACATTTTTTGAAAAACTACAATGTTGCGATTTTTTTTTTTTTAAGCATGACACTGTGTGGTATGATAATAGATGCCTCGGTGAGGCCAATTTTACATAGAAAACTGAGTAAATTTGGAAATTAACCCTAACACAGTGCTCCATATTGGAGCACTGGTGTGCACAACTGCACATGATACAATGGAGTGCATCAAAATATATTTTTTGACACTATCCTACATTGGTGCGTAAATGTTTTTTATTTAACCATATACCGATGCACTCTACTAATAGCGCATATGTGCTTCCATTGTTAAGTTGTGCACCAGAGCCTTTTTAAAGAACAATATTATGGTGTGGTTATCAATGCAACACATTGATATTTATTTCTTGGTGAATGAAAATAAAATCGGATTGCCTCTCAATAAAAAATAATTCCCCCTACCTATCCCTCTCCCTCGCCTCTCAATCCCATAAAACATTGTATAGGTAAACCCTCTGCTATTGTCATTTCTTTCTGTGCTGACATCTTTGTATGATTAAGATTATGGCGGGTAATTTTTTTTTATTTAACACTCGTACGGTGTGCTAAATAATTAGCTACACTGGTGCGCCTTTATTTACTGAGTGCACCAATTTATAATTTTTCGAAAACCTATCCACGGTGTGACATTGTTTGGGAGAATCCATCCATCCTAGTGCACTTATTTAAGTAGCACACTGTAACACCTTGTTTCCCCCAGTCTGTAAAAATAATTATGCTGGCCAAGAACTGTGGCAAACTCAAAGATGTGAATGTGTGATTCTGAATGGACCTTAGTATACAAGGTCAACGAATGTAAATT
>JZKD02S0723846.1:131076-173398 GCA_000966675.3 Picea glauca
ATGCTTATTTTTAGTATAAATAGGAGTCGAGGGTATGAGAACCCTAGCTTGGATATTATTGTAATAGAGCTCTGCTCAACTGGAGGTTTCCCCCTTGAAGAGGCCCGTGAACATTTCTTTCATATTCAAAGTGTTATTTCTATTGTTATTCTTGTATCATTTAAGTGTTATTGTGGTGAATGTTCTGGTTATATTGTTGTTATTCTACCATTACTAGCATTTTATTTCAGTTCTGCATACATTTTATATCTGGTATATTACAGAGTAGTGCATTTGGTGGGTTTAGCATTAATATTATGACATAGTGAGAATTGCATGACAATCAATGATGCTCTTGAATCAACCAGAAAATTATGTACATTGTGATTGAATATCTCAAAAGTCAACAAAAAAGGAGGAGTTTGTGACTTTGATTTTTACCCGATAATGGCTACATCAACAACTGATTTATATTTTAGCTAAATATTTGTTGTTGGTTTCTTTTTTGATTCAACGTGATAATTGAGATACTTCAATAATAGTTTCCTTTGTCGATCAATACTACAACAATTGAACATAGAGACATTTTCCTTCATTTTATTCATGCCATTTACTATGTTATATTCCATTGTTACCACAAATGAATTGTTTATTGATGATTTTCATAAGTAGCAGTCGTTGTAATTTTCTTGGTGGTTATAGGTGAAGGAATATGAGGGGTAGTTGAAGTAGGTTCTCCCTTGCCTCTGAGGTTATAATCACTTCAAGTTGTCTAGGTGGCATGCACTTCCCCTACCACTTCCTCTTCTTCGTCATTGAAACTAGGAAACACATCCCATATAACCATGTCTATCTTATCTTATTACTTCACATCCTTTTCAACTTCTTCCTTTCCATCCTCTTGGGTAAAACCCTTAGGCTAGTTACATTTATTAATAAATAACTTTGTCATGTTGATGAATTGTGTGAAAATTTTATTTGATTGATTAGCTTGGATTTCTCTATAGAAATTATCCATAACAACTTATACATGCAAACTTATATTTGTTGTGGATGTATTAGATGGTTTTGTAGGTATTATGGATTTCTTTAGTAGATTTTGTGTCAAAATGAGAGTTTGAAGAGCTTGATGATGGAATAGGATTAGGCATCGATGCAATTTGATTCAAATTTTTGTGTATTTCATCAAGAGAATGAGCGACCAAATAATTTACATTTCATACATAAGCTTCTTCTTTAGTTAGATGAGCATTCTTATGGGCCTTTCTATGTCTATGTAATTGATGCATAAGGGGTAATTGATTTAATTGGAGAGCACAAGCTTGTGTAATATGACAAAAAGCTTGCAATTCAGGCCTGTGGATAGAAAAATGACACTCAAATTTGGATTTTGACTCAGTTGGAGGTTAGGTTTTTAAGAATTATTCATTTTTAAATTCAACTTATATACCCTAGAAGTTAGGTTCTGAAATAGGATTTGATAAGGTCCAATTTCATCTTTGATTACTAAGTGGATTGGTGGTTGTTCACAATGATTTTTGTTTCTAGAATATTCATGTGGTAAGTGACTTATGATACTAGCCATACAAGGTGTGACCCTTCTTCTAACACCAAAATGTTGATGTGGGCAAATTCCCTTTATCAAGTACAATTATAAAATTCACCATTTGGAATGGAAAACCCTTAGGATTATGGCCCGACTACCATTACTATTTTATCAATTTAATTCTAAAATTCCTATCACTATTATAACCTAAGTTATCCTATTCTAAGGCTCCTAGCTTTGAATAAAGAACTATAAATGGATATTGAACCAATTGAAAAACATTAGGGGAATTTTAAGGTAAAAAATGGGCCTAAAAAAAATTTACTATCAAAATCAACTTTAAGAGAACTAATAGGATTCAATATGATAATGACAACCATAAGGGTAAGTATTTTTGGAGGGAAATGCAAAAAAATATTTTTTAAATTGTATTTTTGACTTATCTCTTTATAGGTTTACTCAAATTTCAAGTGTAGGAACTCACTGGATGTGAAATTTACTCAAATTTCAAGTGTAGGCACTCACTAGATGTGAAATTTACTCAAATTTCAAGTGCAAACACTCATTGGATGCTGAATTAAATTTCACATCCAACAAGTTCCTACACTTGAAATTTTAGTAAACCTATAAGGAGATAAGTCCAAAATACGATAAAAGAAAAAGTAGTTTCCTTTCTTTCCCTTTGAAAATTCATAACTCATATTTTATTTTTTAACTATCATTTTATTATTTTCCTTAGAAGGTCTATTTTGGACCTCAAATTCCCCCCCAATGAATGCAAGCAATAAACATAAATTAGTTTACTATATTATTGATTGCATAATTTCAAATAACAAACTATAAATAAAGATAAATACATTATTAAATAAAAATCTATAGTTCCACATCCATATGTTAGCACAATTTAAAGCGGAAGTAAGAATAGAAAAAAACCAACAATGAGTAAAATTTGCAACATGGAATGTCCAATCTCACAATGCTTTATGAATATTATGAGTAGCAAAGAATAGTCTCAACAATCGCATAACATAAAAAATTATCCAAAAACGTTTATGGTCAACAAGATTTTCAATTAACAAGAAATAAGTCTACATTGCCAAGAAAAAATCCCCTTCTCCTTAGTTTACATTGTATTTATACAAAAAATAATGATCAGGGTGAAACCAAAATGTTTCAACTCCCATCTCTAGATATTCCTTTACATATTTCCTTATATAATTTTCCCAAACTTTATAAATATTTTTTGTATTGTCAGCATGTTGGTAATTATGTTGCTTTACTAGGACTTTGAATAAGGTGACATTTTGGTCCACCTTCCCTAGACTCTTCTCTAATTTCCCCATGAATGAATTTATTAAAATTGTCTCCCTAGCTGGAGTCTCTATGCAATCACTCATTCATGCTTTGTTGATTTTGAGAATGGATTGAATGGCGTGTCTCTCCCATTGGATACTATATTTTAAAGTTGGTGTAACCTTAGCCTAAGGATATAAATTTGTACTAGGCCCAAAAAATGAAATGTTTTTATTTGTATGCAATTTTCATGGCCCACCATGGTTCCTCGCAATTGTTGAAGTCTTCTTCAATGTTCTCATGTTCTTTCTAGAAAGATTCTTTCTAGCATTTGAATCCAATGTCATTGTTGAGGATTTCCTTTTCACTCATGTGAGTAATTTCAAGAGGAGTCTCACCTAGATTGACTTTCCACTTCTTCACCAAGTCAAATTGGATTTGCACACTCTCTAGCTATTTTTGACACACTTGTATTTGGTTGTAGAGAGTGAGTACATCTTGACATTGTAGAGGACTCTTTGGACTTCATTAAATTCACCCTGGATCTATAAATCATGGTAAATAAATTATGCAATGTTTCATTGAGATACCTTGTAGTAGGCAACTTGGATTTCTAAGAGATCCACTCTTCTTTTGTAATCTTCTAGGTCCTTGGTTATCAATCAAACATTGGATACATTGGCCTATGAAAAAGCTTCTCTTGTTGATGGCAATGTCATTGGATCAATCTCCTTTGTATCAAGCATGGTAACTTTATTTGTTACCACCAACTACTTATATACGTTCCTTTTTTCTTTAGTTGTGTTTTTGCTTCACCAATTTATGTCATTTCTAATAATAAGAGAACAATTCTAGTTGATCCAATTCTTCATTTACCATGTTAACACCTACTTTGTTCTACATTGTTTTATTCCTCATTCATTCCTACTTGTCATTTCAAATTTAGTATAAGTTATAAATCTTTATCATTATGTTGTTAAAGGTTTAATAGATTATCCTAAAGGGATTAAAATAATGACTAGATCAAATGAATGATATAGACTTAGTTTTGTGAGAGGGGGACAAAAGGAATTATAGATATGTTTAAATGATTTCTTAATGACATCACTTGGCTTCAAACATTTTCATTTGAGCCATAAGTCATTTCAACATCTATACTTCATGATTATTTAACTTCGTAGGAAGCAGATTCAAAGTCTAATCCTCCCAAGAAAGAAAAAGGAAAAATCTGTTTGAGCACTACAAGAACCTCTACATGTCCCTGGTCATGATTATTTCGAGTACCTTGGAGAGTCGTGGAAGTTGTGGATTGTATTGCAAAGTTCATGAGTATGAAAAACAAATAGAAAGTACCAGTTGTCATCCATAGCATGTGAATATGGGTGGTATTTTCTTTCATACACGTCAACTGTCCAGAAGGTTACACAAATGAGGTTTTTTTTTTAAACATGTTTTCAAAAGTGGCACATTATTCATTACCTACAACAAATAATCAATTTGAATTGGAACCCACAGAGCTAGTAGATCCCCTATTATTCTCATTACATAGTAGATGGATCCCTTATTTCTAGCCAATATTCTAGTCTTCTAGTCCCAGCTGTGTAGATGGGTAAAGGTGGGCATGTGAATAGGAAAGAGCCCAAAGGGCCTGAGATCATGGAGGCTTATGAAGACAGTTGCCACATTTTTTATCTGACAGGTTGGTATATTTTCTGTACTAAGTTGGATGGTCATCATTACGCTACAACCAAGGCATTTGTTGAGAGTTTCAATGGACAATGGGCCCGGATTGCAAACTTGGTCATGCAGGTTACAGAGGATTCCATAACAACTTCTTGCAACCTCCCAACTGATGGAGAAAAGTGGTTTAAAAATAAATTGATTACAGGAGGATATGTAAATCAGTTTTTGAAACATGAAGACAAAGACCCTAATTGGGCCAAAGGCATTCCCATGGATTGGATTGTTGATGAATAGATGGAATCCTTACTCATGCTTAAAATATTCATCACCTATGAGGGGCGTTATTCTGTTGTATTTTTATTTAATCTACAACTTCTTCTTCATTCGGCAAGAATAAAGAGAATGAATCTACCCTATTATTTCTTGAGGGATCTCAAAAAAATGGCCATGAAGGTCCAAACAAACCCCAAAATACCTCCTCATGGAATTTATCATCAGGGCTTGATTAAAGTACTTGTCAAAGCCGAGCTGGGGAAATTGCAGAAGACTTGGGATAAATATAAAAAGGGAAGTCTGACCATGAATAAAAATACACCTACAGACAGAAACAGAGTCCCTGTCAAAAAACAGGGTAAGAAGGATGTGAGAGGCTCAAACCCTAAGATTGGATCCAAAAGGGATATGCCCATAAGAATGAAAACTAGATATCAATCCAAGCTGACCAGAAAGGATAGTATGGATTTACTAGCTGAAGCAGTCACAACAGTCTTTCATGGAGATCTAACAGTTTGATATTTCCACCACAAATGCAAAATCCTAAAGTTGAGATTTATGGTGATGGGATATGCAATTATATTTTTGTTTCCTGTGTCTAAGGTATCATGCCCCTTTTTGGCTATGACCAACTACAACCCAGGAAAGGAAGGAGTTGAAAAAATGCAAAATTGGTTTTTTGGTAGGTCGCTACAGGAAATTCCCGCAGTCGCACACACAAAAAACAAGGTCGCTACAGGAACACCTGTAGCAGCTGATTTTGCTGTTAAACTCGCCTAGTTTCATATTTTTGAAATAGAGTAAGGTTATAACTATGATAGAATATTATGGATCATTTTATGAAGCTATACATTTTTTGTGGATATAAAAGGCTATATTGGGATACGAAGATAAATGCAAATTAGTCACCAGGACTGAGTTGTCAAAGGATGGATTTGTATGGATATTTGAAGATTAGATATATCTGGGAAGGATTAAGAGGATGTTGTAGTGCTATCATCTAAATGTAGAACAATTCAATCAAAGAGGGCTTTATGCAATGTTGTTTCCTTGATCCTAGGAGGCTTTTTGTAAAACTATTATTATTTTGTATATCAATAGTCAAAGGATGAAATTCATTTTGAGTTTTTGTAGGGATTGGTTTTGAGTTGTCCCTGATAGTCTGGATTGACCATACGTACATGTAACTAATTCAAAATACTATATATCAAATGATGTAGAAGAAGAAAGAATTGAATCCCTGTTTTTGGGTTGATATGACATATCTTAAGATTGTTTTGATATATCTTTCCTATGTAAAGACTTCAGCTTCTAATGAAATTGATGGTTAGTATGTTATATTTCTTTGTTTATCATCTTTGTGTTTTCCTCTGAACACTTTTCTAATGTTATACAAGCTTATGAAAAATGTTTTTTGTGTTGAGAAGGTTTCTTTAAAGGGTTTTAGTAAATTTTTCCACATTGGTGTTTTCCTCCTTAAATCTTATTTAGAATGAATTCTAGATAAAGGTTTATTCCTCTGTTGCATAAATACTTTAAAGACAAAAAAAATTATTGGTGTATTTATCATTCTTTGTTTTTCCCTTTCTCTCAATCACATCACTTAAATCTTAAATCTATCAGTTTTGTTTGCCTGAATTGTTGCACTTAGGTAAGTCGTCTTAACAGATCTAATCATTATTCCATTTTCAAATCAAGAAAGGATTTATCCATCTTAAAACCCCTATTGAACATTTTGAAACAAGGTGTGCTAGGTTTAACTCAATAACAATATTGAGTTTACTTCTACCACTAACATCTTTTGGCATCGTTTCCAAGGACGAAAATGAATTAATCTTCCCTGGGAGAATGACATAGATCAGATCCAGTCTTTGATGGGGAACAAGTGTTGGTCACATAATAGATACTGCATTATTCACCTAGTGACTCCACTCCATGAAGGAATAACATGTTGGCGACTTTACTGATACAAAAATACCATGGCAATGGAATTTATCTTGGCTCAGAGTTTTGCACCTCTCAATTTTTCAATTGTTCCCGGTTTTCCTAATCTGGTTCTTTCTTTCTCAGAATGCACATACTTTCTTCCTATTTTTTGTGGAAAGGAGGAGGATAATATTGCACATAATCTCGTCAAGTTTCATTAGTGCATAGATCAACTAGATGTCTATCATGAAGATGCTCTCATGAAGATGTTTTATACTCATTAGATGGTGACGCTCAGAGATGGTATCATTTGCTTCCTGCTTCCAGCATATCTTCTATGAAGGAATTCCATGCAACATTCAACAAGTATTATAAAAGGTATTATTCTACTAACACACTTCTTAAATATTGTTGTGAAATTTTTAAGTCTTATATTCAATAGACAGTGGAATGTTCCTCTTATGAAGAACTCTGTGAAGATCTTGTTGAAAAACAAATTAAAAATGAGTTAGTTCTTGAAGAAAATATTTCATACTCTTATGTTTAAGAGGAGCTTGAAACTAAAAAGGATAATCAATAAATCATTGAATATGAAAGAGTTCCTCACAATCATCAACATATTTTCAATGGCCTCCAAAATGATATGTTTCCTCAAGGAAGTGGAGTAGATGCAAATAAGCAGGTTTTTGAAGTTTCATCTGCTGTATTTTTTTCTAATTGTTATGGATATGAAGATGTGTCTACTCTAGCTATAAATCACAAGGATCTGATGTATTTTAGTCAGATATCACTGGAAATCTTTCAAGATACTTAAAAAAGCCTGCAACAACCTTCATTCCTGCAAAAAAATGAAATTGACAACATTTATGAAGTTGGAAATATGCAGAGACAATCCCATCTTCAACTGGAACAACAAGAAGAAATAGTTGTCCTTGCTCCAGTGATAGTTGATTTGGAGGATTTTATCATCCTGAGTTATGTATCTTTCAGCCCAAAACAAAAGGATAGCAGAGTGATTAATGCAATAGATTGTACACGAGTTATCTTATCTTCCGAATCAATTATAATTTCATCAAGAGCTTCAAGATCTAGTTGTTGTGTCAATAGATTTATTTTTTCAGGGGATCCCGGATGCTGCAAGTTTATGCATAATATCAATTTGTCGTTGTGAGTACATGTTTTTCATGGAAATTTTTTTGTTCATGATATACTCTCTTCATTTTTTCTTACTTAGCTTCCAACAAGGATTACATTTCATCAGTCAGATGCTCGTATGGCTTCATTGGAAGCATGAATTCACTTGAGAAAATTTGGAGAGTTGGTTAGAGTAGGGTAGCATGGATAATAAGCTCGCTTCCCGAGCATTTGGATTGCATCAGTATGTTTGTTTTCATCATTTTTTTTTAGTTTGCTTGAATAAGTTGCAAAGTTGGAGGTATGGTAGTGGACAGTTGTAGAAGTTTGGAAGGAGATAAAGACTCCATATCCCAATGGATCAATGATGCTTTTATTCTTTCAGTTTTCAGAAATGGTTTTTATTTTTTACAGTCTGATACGCTTTTGAATAAAGTTTGTCCAGAGCTCAAGAGATGGAACAACACAATTTTCAAATAAGCATGGTATGAATCTCAAAGGATTAGAATGCATAGGTCTACTCAAAGTTCTTGGAGTTTCACAAGGAAAACTCCATCCCCCATGGAGCCATTGTTAGCACCTACTGTGTTCTACATTGTTTTATTCCTCATTCATTCCTACTTGTCGTTTAAAATTTAGTATAAGTTATAAATATTTAGCATTATTTATGTTAAAGGTTTAAAATCTTATCCTAAAGGGATTAAAATAATGACTAGACTGAATGAATGAGATGGACTTAGTTTTGTGAGAGGGGGAAAAAAGGAATTATACACATGTTTAAATGATTGCTTGATGACATCACTTGGCTTAAAATATTTTCATTTGAGCCATAAGTCATGGTAGCATCTATACTTCAAGATTATTTAACTTAGTAGGTTGTAGATTCAAAGTCCAATACTCCCAAGAAAGAAAAAGGATAAATCTGGTTGAGCGCTACAGGAACTTCCACATGTCCCTGGTCGTGATTATTTCGAGTACCTTGGAGAATCGTGGAAGTTGTGCATTGTACTGCAAAGTTCATGAGTATGGAAAATAGTTAGCAAGTACCATTTTTCAGCCATAGAATGTGAATATGGGTGGTCTTTTATTTCATACACGTCAGCTGTCTAGAAGGTTACACGGATGAGGTTTTATTTTTTAACATATTTTCAAAACTGGTGCATTATTCTCTACCTACATCAGTTGGTCGATTTGAATTGTAACCCACAGAACCAATAGATCCCCTATTATTCTCATTACACAGCAGACACATCCTTTCTTTTTAGCCAAGATTCTAGTCTTCTTGTCACAATTGTGCGAATGGGTAAAGGTGGACATGTGAATAGGAAAGAGCCTGAAGGACCTGAGATCATGGAGGCTTATAAAGAAAATTGCCACATTTTTTATAGGGCGGGTTGGTATATTTTTTGTACTAAGTTGGATTGTCATCATTGTTGAAGATTATAACTGTGTGAGACATCCTCCAGGACACATACTGAGTGAGTTGACCTGAGAAAAATCCCAAGAGTTGTGTGTGCCCATGAGATGGGTGTGTGGTTCCTATCTGAGACAGAACTGGAACGTTATGTTAGCCTCCTCTATGGAGAGATTTGAGATGATAATCTAGATGATTCTCCTGTGTAACGTAGTGAGAAAGAATATCTTTTGAGTTGGACATGTCTGTGGCTGAGAATAGGTGAACGTGTGGAAAATCCCATGAGTTGGGTGCATCGTTCTGAGACAGAGATGAAATGATGTATTATTTTCCTCTGAGTAGAGAGTTGAGATGATGTGATACTACAAATGATTCTCCTATGTAACACAGTGAGAAATAATATCTGTTGAGTTGGACGTGCCTGTGGATGAGCACAGGTAAACGGGATCCTAGTGGATGAGCACTAGTGAGTGTGGTTCTTTTGTGAGACACAGTGAGATAGAGATGTGGAAATCCATGTGACTAAGAATAGATAGATGTGCCCCTAGTGGTTGAGCACTAGTGGGTGTATGATATCCCTTGCTATATTTTTCAAGAGTCAGACTTACCTGTAACCCTATTTGTGATGTAAAGGGTACAGGTCAACCCCACCATAAAGTGAAAGATAATTAATGTAAAAGATAATTAATATGGTAATTATTAATTATATTATAAGTTATTGAGGTCGACCCTATTGTGCCAATAGAAACTACTATTTACAAGTTCATTCTAATATAAATAAAGGTAAATTTCCCATTGAGGAATCATATCACAAGTGTGAGTTTGGAAATTTCAGCAAACACTTGTTCTTGGAAAAAGTGCACACCTCTCTTGAGCACTAGTTTTCTAGGGTTTGTGAGCACCCTCTTGTGTGCTAGGTATTTATGGTGGTGGAGTTATTTCTCTTGAACAATATAGAAAAGTATTGCTTGGGTTTTCTTCCCTTGTTGATAAGGGTTTCCAAGGATACTTCTTGTGTACTTGTGCATGGTGCTTCTTCTTGTGATCTTGGTTGTTGCAATAAATTGCTTATGGTTTAAGTAAAATGATAAAATGGAATGAAATTCATGCTTAAGCCTAGATTATTGAAAAACAAACATGGTTTCAGAGCATAGGTCTTGAAGAACCCATTGCACAAGCAAGTTTCAGTCATCCTCTCTCTTCTTCAAAACCGTACGACCCTCCTAGGGTTTCTAGAAATTCCATACGACCTACCTCTCTGAGGAGTTTCAAAACTTGTCACTTGTATGTTGGGGATAAAAGTGCATAGGAGTGTACAACCTCCTTCAACGCACTTCCAACAAGCTTTAGATGCATTTTCAATCATTTTGACTTTTTGGCACTAGGGTTTCGCTAAATTTCTGCAGAAATTTCAGAATTAGGGTTTTTGCAACTCATTGAAGAAGATCTTCAGTTCACTAGTGTTCTCCTATCCTTCAAAGGCTTATTTTTGGTAGTCATAAGTCCAACAAAACCTTAAAGTGCTAGCCTATCCTAGTCGTTAGGTTTTCTAGCCCATTTGACAAGGGATGTGAAGAATCTAAAATTATGATGAACATAACTATGATGGAAGATAAGATTGATGGATCAAGCAACTTCAAGTTCCTAGAAGACAAGACTTTATAGGAAAAATTATTGTGGGTGATACAAAAAAAAAAGGTTTACCAGAGACAACTATTGATGAATGGAAGGAAGATGACGTCAAGACAAGGAAGCCAATCATCTACTCAAGCTCTTACATTGAACGGTCAACTTCAAAATAACAAGATGAAAAAAGGTGACACTGTGACTAACTTCTTCATGAAGATCTCAGAGGACATAGATCAACTAGGTTCCATTGGAGAAATCATATCAGCACCCTCAGGTATGCACTTGTATATATTATTTGTATCATTTTCATAAGGGAAATTGCAAGAGGAAGGAACAATTGCTGAAGTCATGGATCCAGAGGGATCTCAGTGCATTTAGAGGAACAACACACTCGAAGTGAAGACTCTAGGTTTGATTGTTTTAATTATCATGCCTCTAAACTACATATCTAAATTTTTCTACATTACAAGTAGGTGTTGTAGCTGTGACAACAAATTGTTTTGATTCTAGAGATATACTCATTATTCTCCTCTAGGAGATATTCTTGTTTTGGTTCCTTTCATTTGTTTTCTTGTTATAAGAAGGTTAACAACAAAGGAAGATGATTATACTTCAGACTTCAGAGGGAGTCAAAACTATTTGAGAAGGAGGAAGAATAGAACCATCATTGCGGCAACCAATGTAATAATGCATGATAAAAATCTTTCTATGATTCTATGGGTAGAAGCATGCATGAAATAGTATATGTTTAGAAAGGGAGTCTTCACCAGATTTTGAAGAAACATAACTTCCAAAGAATCCTTCAGCAGAGTGAAGCCCGAGATTAAACACTTCAGGATATTTGGGTTCCCACTGTATTTTCATGTACCCAAAGAGAATATGCCCAATCTAGACCCTTCAGGGAGAAATGATACATTTATGAGATAACAAGTGAATCTTCGAAGATATATTAGATCTACATTCCTGGTCAGAGACAGATAGAGAAAAGAAAAGATGTTTCCTTTGAATAAGAGATAGCCTTTCAAAGATCCAGAGAATCTCAGATGGATATTGACAGTAAGATAATACCTTCTCCCCCTTCAGTAGTTCAGAGGGAGACAAACATAATTCTAGCCTATCTAGTTGCTCCAGTTGATACGCCCAAATATATTGCAGTAGGGCATAAAAGGCCTGCCTAGGCTTGACAAATTCTGCAGGAGGCAAAGGAACATACAAGCCCCTCAAGGCACATCTCGAAAAAGAAAAAGATATTTTTGAGATACCCTTCAGTCATGAGTCACTTCATTGATTCTGAGCCTTCTTTTCATGGAGAAGCAACAAGTGAATGGGTATGGAAAGATGCCATGATAGAAGAATACTAGTA
This sequence comes from Picea glauca, assembly GCA_000966675.3. Classification (NCBI taxonomy): domain Eukaryota; kingdom Viridiplantae; phylum Streptophyta; class Pinopsida; order Pinales; family Pinaceae; genus Picea; species Picea glauca. The sequence goes on from JZKD02S0723846.1 coordinate 143,317, forward strand.
TATCTTAAAAAATGATGTATCAGATATTGTTCAGAGACCAAAAGGGAATTCTTTGGTGACTTCCAAGTGGATCTATAAGATCAAACATGTCGATGATGGAAGTGTCGAGAAATAAAAAACAAGATCTGTAGATAGAGGATTCCCACAAGCAGAGGGAGTTTTCTATGATGAGACACCCAATCCAGTAAACCCGTTACACTTCCATCCATACTACCATCCATGAGTTGGAAACTACATTATATGGATGGATTCTTGATGAGTTTGGGTTTCATCAAGGGTATTGCTGATCCAAACCTATATTATTACATTGTTGGTGACGAGAGCCTAATTTTGATGACTTATTCAAGAAGTCGTGTTGTTGGATACAAGAAATCCTTTACTTCTGATTTTGAGATGAAGGATATGGGTATGATGCACTACTTCTTGGGACAAGAAGTATGATAGAGGACCAATGAGACTTTTCCTAAGTCAAGGAAAATATACAATGGGGATATTAAATAAGTTCAGTATGACAGAATGAAAATCCATGACTACACCGATGGTGATGGATTTGACGATAAATAAATGATGATGATTCAGATGATATTGATCCACATATGTATCGACAGTTCATTGGATCATTGATATATCTAGTTAACACCAGACCTAATATATGTTATGCAGCGAATGTTCTTAGTCAATCCATGAGTCAACCGAGACATAATCACTGGATAGCAATAAAGCATGTATTGAGATATATATGAGGCACAGTTGGATATGGCTTGAGATATGCCTCCAGTGTGAACTTGAATTTGCATGGATATGCAAATATGAATTAAAAAAAGAGTACAGTGGACCGAAAGAACACATCTGGTTGTTGTGTTATCTTGGAGTTTGACATGAATTCTTGGTGTAGCGAGAAACAAAATATCTATGGCCTTGAGAATGGAAAAACCAGAGTATATAGCATTAAGTGTGGCAGTCCACGAAGTAGTGTGGCTTCTCAATATTTTGACATATTTATTTGATCATCAGATGGATCCTATTATTATTTGTGATAACTAGAGATGTGTGAATCTCTTTGAGAACCTTGTGTTTCATGATAGATCAAAACACATTGAGATAAAATATCATTATATCAGAGACATGTTGTAGAGGAAAGTAGTACAAGTGCAGTACCTTCATACACATGAGTAGATTTCAGATATCTTCACCAAACCACTTGCCAATACAAAGTTCGAGTACTTCCGTTAGAAACTGGCTTGGTGAAGATTACATCCCTAGCTGAGAGGGAGTTTTGATGACTACATCCAAGACGAAGTTCAAATACTTTCATGTGAGACTTGGCCTAATGGAGAATGCCTCCCTATATGAGAGGGACTGTTGATGATTACAGATGCATGAGACATCCTACATGACACAAACTGAGTGAGTCATCCTGAGAGAAAGCCCAAGAGTTGGGTGTGCCCATGAGATGGGTGTGTTCTTCTTATCTGAGATAGAACTAGAATGTTATGTTGGCCTCCTCTATGCAGAGATTTGAGATGATACTCTATATGATTCTCCTGTGTAACGTAGTGAGAAAGAAGATCTGTTGAGTTGGACGTGCATGTGGATGAGCATAGGTGAACGTGTGGAAAATCCCATGAGTTGGGTGCATCATTCTAAGACAGAGATGAAATGATGTATTAGCCTCCCCTGAGTAGAGAGTTGAGATGATGTGATACTCCAGATGATTATCCTATGTAACACAGTGAGAAATAAGAACTGTTGAGTTGGATGTGCCTATGGATGAGCACATGTGAACGTGATCCTAGTGGTTGAGAACTAGTGAGTTTGGTTCTCCTATGAGACACAATGAGATAGAGATGTGAACATCCATGTGGCTAAGCACAAATGAATGTGCCTCTAGTGGTTAAGAACTAGTGGGTGTATGAGATCCCTTGCTATATTGTTCAAGAGTCAGACTTACCTATAACCCTATTTGTGATGTAAAGCGTGCAGGTCGGCCGCACCATAAAGTGAACGATAATTAATGTAAAAGATAATTAATATGGTAATTATTAATTATATTATAAGTTATTGAGGTTGGACTTGTTGTGCCAATAGACACTATTGTTGACAGGTTCAGTCTAATATAAATAAAGGTAAATTCCCCATTGAGGAATCATATCACAAGTGTGAGTTTGGAAATTTCAGTAAACACTTGTTCTTGGAAAAAGTGTGCACCTCTCTTGGGCACTAGTCTTCTAGGGTTTGTGATCACCCTCTTGTGTGCTAGGTATTTATGGTGGTGGATGTATTTCTATTGAAGAATATAGCAAAGGATTGGTTGGGTTTTATTCCCTTGTTGAGAAGGGTTTCCTAGGATACTTCCTTCGAACTTGTGCATGATGTTTCTTCTTGTGATCTTGGTTGTTGCAATAAATTGTTTATAGTTTAAGTAAAATGCTAAAATGGAATGACCTTCATGCTTAAGCCTAGATTATTGAAAAATCAACAATCATTACGCTACAACCATGGCGTTTGTTGAGAGTTTCATTGGACAATGGGCCCAAATTGCAAACTTGATCATCTAGGTTACAGAGGATTCCATAGCAGTTGCTTGCAACCTCCCGACTGATGGAGAAAAGTGGTTTAAAAATAAATTGATTACAGGAGGAGATGTAAATCAATTTTTGAAACCTGAACAAAAAGACCCTAATTGGGCCAAAGGTATTCCCAGGGATTGGAATGCTGATGAATGGATGGAATCCTTACTCATGCTTAAAATGTTCATCACCTATGAGGGGCACTATTCTATTGTATTTTTATTTAATATATGATTTTTGCTTCATCTAGAAGGAATTAAGAGAATGAATCTACCCTATTATTTCTTGAGGGATCTCAACAAGATGGCCATGAAGGTCCAAACTAACCCCAAAACCCATCCTCATGGAATTTATCATTAGGGATTGATTAAAGTACTTGTCAAATATGAGCTGGGGAAATTGCAGAAGACTTGGGATACATTTTTTATCTAGTCGGGGTTTGAGAAGAATGTGCATCCTTTTGTTCCAAAATAACATGATAAGGTTGTTAATCCTGAAAAAGAAAATTCATCTAGCACCATTCAACCCTCTACTTCAAATAAGAGAAAAATAGCAGGTCACTCAAAGACTTCAGATGAACATGTGGAAGCTCCTCCAACTAGCCAACAAGAAGATGTAGGGTCTTCCCATATCCTAGGTGGAGGTAAGCACCCTTTTCCTTTTGCACATAAGAATTATTCTAGAAGGACCAAAAGGATATCTAAACCTAGGGTTTTCATGGAAGACCGACAACCTAAAATAACAACAGAAGCATTTGAAGATCTGGTACAGCCTAAAGAGCCTATCCCAAAGATTGCTCCTCAAGCTCCTCTGAAGATAACGTGGCTAAGTACAAAATTTTGATAAGGAAATGAAGCACAAGGCCTCAAAATAAGTTTAGGATGAAGTATCAAGCAGTGTATAAAATTTCTATCACAGAGAAGGTCATCATCATCGATGAAGAGCCTGTTAAACCTATGAAGAAGCCATCTACTAGTAAGAAAATTCATATAATCAAGCTTGAGAGGAACAAATATAAAAAGCGAAGTATGACCATGAATAAAAGGACACCTACAGACACAAACAAAGTCCCTACCAGAAAACAGGGTAAGAAGGATGTGAGAGGCTCAAACCTTAAGATTAGATCCAAAAGGGATATGCCCACAAGAATGAAACTAGATCTCAATCCAAGTAGACCAAAAAGGATAGTCTAGATTTACTAGTTGAAGAAGTCACATCAGTCTTTCATGGAGATATGACAGTTTGAGATTCCCACCCCAAATGAAAAATCCTAAAGATGAGATTTATGATGATGGGATATGAGAAAACCTTTTTTCTCCTTATGTCTAAGGTATCATGCCCCTTTTTGGCTATGACCAGCTACAACCCAGGAAAAGGAAGGAGTTGAAAACATGCATAACTAGTGTTTTGGTAGGTTTCTACAGGAAGCTCATATATTTTTTCTCCCATAAGTCTTGTTAGTAGACCTAAATGGGATATTTGGTTGGAGTCCATCTCCATCCTACTCTAGGGAAGACATTGACATCACATATGATATCAATCATGCATGAGGAAATGCACAAATTCGTAGGGTTACCCAGAGTATGATACTTGACTCTCACTATCACATCCAGTATTGTGAGGGAAAGGATAAGATCCCAATTGAATATTGATCCCTCCTTTACTGTAACATCCCCACTATAATCCCTAGTTTAATTAATGTTTAATGTAGATATAATATGTGGCTACAACCAAGCGATGTAATATGCAAATTGTATTTCTATGTTATAATAATAAAATGTGATGTCAGCTACTAAGGGGACATGGACAGAGATGTGGGATGAATTAATCCACAAGAGAGGGGAGGGTATAATAGAATGGAAAAGAGGGGTCCAAGGGGGGATTACCCATGTATATTAATTCCACCCATTTTCCTAAAAATGTTATTTGTATATGAACCTTCTAATTTATAATTGAGTGTTTCTAAGGCCAATCGTTGAATACATGTAAGAGGGTGGGTGTGACATCCAAAATTTATTGGGAACATGGGGGATGAGTACAATCATCTTGGGAAGTGTGTGAATCAAGCAAGCAAGCAAAATGAGATAAATTCGTATGGACTACTACAATAGTCTTAGTTAGTCAATGTTTTTGCATGAGGAGTAAGTGGAGAAAAAGGAAGAGAGCTTGAAGATGGTGCAGCCATGGAGGAATAATTCTAGAGAAAGACGGAGCATATTGGAGCGTAATTGTAGCTAGAAACTGAAGAACCGGGTTGTTAGGCCTGAAGAGTGAACTCCTATGTGAGTTTCACTTTAACAACAAGTGGTTGTTGTTGTTTTGTTGGTAGTTTTCCTACCAACAAGATCCCTTAAGTTCCCAACTGAGAGATTCCTAGTTACCTATGCCAGAGAGACCTTGATAAATGAATGGGATGGCTGAGGGAATGAGATCAGTGAATGGGGCACATTCTTTGGGATGGGCAGGTCAAGAGGAAGAAAGCTGGTGGAAAATTAGGATAGGTATAGGAGAATATCAATGGGTTGTGAGTTTTATGAGCTATGAGTGGACAGTGAGAGGCCACTCTCTTTTTTGGATTACTAGCCTCAGCTTGGGGGTGAATTTTTGTTGAGATTTGGAGAAACAAGTATATGGTTGGGTGGAACATCTGTCCCAAGTAGCTTGTTGCACAACTGTCTATAAAAGATAAGTGTTTTATCTTGTTACCGTGTTATTTACATGTGTTATTGTTGTGCATGATCTCTGTGTATGAGAAATGATTTATAAGTTGTTGTAATTAAGTTTATTAGCTACATTCATGTCTATTTTAAATGGTTGTAGATGCATGTGATTAATTGTAACAAAAAATGACTAAATTTGTATGCAAATCATAGCTAGGAGCTACAAGAATTTAATTAGTTAGTAGATTTTCATTTTTGTGAGTTTTCCGCACCGTAATGTCCCTCTGTTGGGATGGGGGACGAAACATTATGGTATCAAAGCCTCAAGTTAAAAAACTGGGCTTTTATGGGCCAAGACCCAGAGTGAACTGGTGTGATTCATTGTTGCAAAATTTTGTCTGTGCAAGTTTAGGGGAAAAATGAATAAAATTAGAGTGAAATTTCCCAAATTCATGAGTAAATTCAAGTTTAAAGGAGTCGGTTTGGTTTAAGATAATTTTAATGAATCCAATCTGCAAAGTTGCAGAGCTGAATGTGACTTGGAATGGTCAATTTTTTAGTTTTAATAGCCAATGTAGAGCTACATGTAGTTTGGTGAATCGACGACTAAGATCGTGTTTGATCTCTAGATCCACGACCGAGATTCACTTTAATAAATTTAAAAATTTGTAATGTTCAGTCATTTTGAAGGTTGAGAAAATTAATGGCTAGGATTTATTTTGATGGTTTTTGGAATGGATCAGGTTGATGATTGAGGTTCGTTAGTAGAGTTGGGTGAAGTTCGACCAATCAATAGTTCATATCATTTCGATCGCAAGATCGACGGTCCAGATCAAACAGAGGAATGCCAAAAATTTCTAAGTGTTGAAGTTTTCCAAGAGAAACGACCAATGGACAATGTTCGGGTCAGCTGAATTGTCAAATAATTTGGTTTGGTTGCCAAAGAAATTGTCGATAGCTAAAGAAATTATCGATAGCTGATGGGTCGATGGTCGAGCATCAGCAGGATTCGACGAAGTGTTCTTAGTCATCGACATAAATCGTTGAAATTTGATGGGTCGATGGTCAAGCATTGACAGATTTGGAAAAGATATTAAGTTCGACCAAGGGAACAGTCGATGGTCGGGAATCAACCGAATTTAGCAATATTTTCGGGTCATCCAAGAGAATCGACCCATGGCCAATGAAGAAGAGGTTGATGATTTTTCATGCCATGTCAACACCCACATGTCATGTCATGCCAAAATATATGTGTCGTGCCACATCATCCAATTTGATACCTTAGGATGATGTGTCATGCCACATCAACATCCATGCATGCCATTCCAAAAGTGGCCAACGACTGATGGTTGGGTCAACCGAATTGGGGAAGTGATTTCGATAGTCAGTGGGGATCATCGTCGAATGATGGGATGATGGTTGGGTATCGGTCATATTATTGAGGAGCTCCATTCACCAATGGAAAAATTTAACGACTGAGTCAAGTCAGCTGGTTTGGAGGGTGTGCAAATCGCTTGTCAAGGAGTTGGGTCGATGGCTGACAGTTGGGTCGACAGTTTGGGGAAAGTGTTGTGCGCGCCAAAGGAGAATGTTGGTTGTCGATGTTCGATGGAGTGAAAATAAACAATTCATATTTCACTTGATTTGAGATCAATGACTCAAATTCAAGGGATGTTAACATAGTAAAACAATCATTTTTATGTGAGATTTTGTGGTTTTTGAAGGTCATTAACTTACAAGACATTTTTGAGGGTCTAAACAACTTTTTTTAGCCAATAAAACCCCATGAGAATAGAGTATACCAAGGTACACTCTGACTTCGTAACTCAAATAATAGAGCTCGAGGACAGCTTTCCAATGAGCTAATTTGTTCGCAAAACAAAGCTCATATGAGAAAGTTACAAACAAAATAGTAAGGGTAAAATTTTGGGACAAATTTAATTCCATAGGGCATAAGTGCATGCTCAGAAGTTTGTTTGGGGCACATGATTAGTCTATGGAAATATCATGAACCATATAAGACAACTGTGGATTTAGATTTGGGATTTGAGTATGTAAAAATGTGTTGGGAGTGAAAGAAACCACTTGTAGGATACAAGGATAAATTGGGTAAAACAGTCAAAACTTCTATGGACCATAACTTTCCAGAGCTCGAATTTGAGAAATATAATAGTCATTGGAAAAGTATTGAGGAATCTAAGACATTTTTCAAACTAGAATTTTGAAAGGGGCAACAAAATTTTTCACAAATTAATAAAGAGATTGTTGTAGCAGTAAATGAGTGGAAAATTACAGCATATGGATGTTGTAACTTTTTGCCCAGGACTTAGATTGAGGCAAGGGTACAACCATTAGAAATATGTTTCATAGAGGATTGCATATAAGGAATCATAATTTGAATTGGTGTAATGTGTCCTTCATAAATTTATGAATAAATAACTTGTATTCTAATGGATGGAATGTTTTATGCTATGTATGTTCTAACAATAATTATTACATGCACATTTCTTGTAGAATTAGAGGTACAGGAAAGAAACATTGTTTCTTATATGAGGACCGGAGTTATGGAAGATTCTCAAAGATATTACAGCCATGAGGAAGAGATCATAGGTATACATGTCAGCATGGGGAATGTTGAGACAGAGTCAAATGGAAGAAGGGATAGGCAGGAGCATGTAACTATGAGAAGCTTGCATATGTAAGTACATAGATTTAGAGCTGATAATGAAAGGATTATGAAGGATTAGGAGGAGATACTTCAAATATTGAACATGTTTCATAAGAAAGTCAACAAGGACTCTGACACTAAGAAATCAATTAGTGCTAGACAAGTGACTACATCTAGATCCCATAAAAAAAGGGATGATCATGGGAATGATAGAAAATCAAGAAGCATGAAAAGACACCATTATTCTCCAAATAAATCCACCAGAAGAACTCATGAAATTTATGGTCCAGGAAGCATCCCAAGTGTGTCTACTATCCGGAGGCAGAAGAGGAGGCTCGAGTCATACATCTTGCAAGGTGGCTTAGAAATATTAAGCCACCAACTTTCAATGGTGATAACAAGAAAGGAGAAGAGGTTGAGGCCTGGCTATTGGAAATGAAGAAATATTTCCAATTGCATGACTACCCCTCTTGGGTAGAAGCTAGAACTGAAACCTACCACTTACAATCTAGAAAGGAAACCATGTGGTGGGATCAAATTAAGAAAGCCAAGAACCTTGATGAGAAGAGGATCTCATGGAGACAGTTTAGAGGATATTTCCAAGAGAAATATTTGTTTGATCATTATTATGAAAGAAATATGAAAGAGTTCTTTGAGCTCAAGTTGGGAAGCATGACAATGGATGGATATGAAAAGAGGTTCTTTGAATTGTTGAAGTATGTTGATTTCATCAAGGATGAGAAGGTCAAATTCCAAAGGTTTTTAAGTGTTTTACCCTCCTTCTATAGTGACAATATTCAATATGATAACCCCAAAACTTTGGAAGAAGCCATAAGGAGATAAAGGCATCTTTATGAGCAAATATGAGGAAGGCCAATTTTCCAAAAATCTTGGAATGATAAGATGAGGGGGAAACAAGATCAAAGGAAAAAAGGTTTTAAGGCACCCTTTTTCAAGAATAACACCCAATCAAATCAGTAAGGTCAATCATCCCAAAATGAGAAAAAGATTGTAGATTCATTTGGGAAAAGGCCAAGGTAGTAATCTGCACAATGTTGGGGATGTGAGGGGAATCATTTATATAGGGACTACCCTCACAAAGGGGAAAGAATGAGGATTGTCCACAACATTTAGGAGGATGAAATAGTGGAAGACATGGGAGGAAGAATGCCAAGGATTTATGTAGCCTTGGACAACAAGAAAGTTGAATATCAACCCTCCATGATTGAAGTGGAAGATAATATTGAAAATCGACCAATAAAAATTGTAATTATTTGGAGCTAGCCATAGTTACATAAACTCTAAAATTGTTGAATTATTTCCCTTGCAAAGGACTAAGCATAAGAACTCTTGGTTAGTTCCATTAGCCATAGGGGCTAAGATAAAGATCAATGAGCTTGTTAAATATTGTATGATAGACAAAATGGACTCAATACAAAGATAGATGTAAACATCATACCATTGGGTTCATATGATTGTCTAATTGGCATGGACTGGTTTGAAAAACACCATGTTTTCTTATACTGTTACAATAAGAAATCACATGTCTTGATGAAGAAGGGAAGCAAGGAAAGATTCAAGGCATTCCAAGAGTTGTAGTTGTTAGAGAGATTTCAATGATGCAATTGAAGAAGAGTTTCATGAAGGGATGTCAAATTTTTGCATCCCATATGTGTTATAGTACAAAATTCCACCACTGTGCAATTTTTATCATGGCCCATCCATATACACACTTTCAAATCACTCTTGTTGGAGTTCCTTGTCAAAAATGTCATTTTCAAGGTGTACACACCCTGATCTATAGCCATCCCACATACATATGCTACCTGATACATAGGAATCCTGTGTACATATGCTACCTGATACATAGACAACTCGTGTACACTCACAAAAGTTGCAAAAAATTAAAAATTACGCTATCTCCGACGGGGTTTATGGGATATTTTGTGTTTCATAACCATTCTTACCTCATGTATCCCTTCTCACAACCGAATAACCATCAAAATTGAAAAGGGCCCTAGGGGGGTCATTTGAAATAACTTTGGAAGAAGCAAAGAAGCTCTGCCCAAATTTCTCCTTCTTTCTCTATGAGCGTATGCATCCAGTTTTGAGTATCCATCCTCAACAATCTCATTCTCTCATCCTCTTTATGAAATCCATAAAACCCCTTAGTTTTGCATGTTGATTGTGAGGATTTGCTAGTGATAGTGAGATTAATGCACTTGGAGTCTTATTGGATGAACCCATGCGAGGTTTGTAGAGCGGTGTCAACATTAAAGATTCTGGTTGTAATCTTCCTTATATGTTATCAATAAAAGAGAGCTTTCCTTTCCCAATTCATGCGTCTATGTTATTGTGAATAATTTTAATGTTTACAACTTATGTCATTAGAATTAGTACATGTTTAGGTTAATAATGATTGCATATATGTTGTTGTAGATTGCTTTCTGAGTTGTTTCAGGTCATCTTTGGGAGGAGACCTGCAACCCAAGAGAAAATAGTGGAAAAAGGGGATCTACTACAAACATAAGGATACAAGGTGTCATTCTTCATCTTTTTCATGTTTCCCTTTTTTAAAAGCAATCATTAGGGTTTGTGAGATTGGGTAAGAATAGCTTAGTTTCTGTCTTTTAAGGAATCATTGCTTTGCCTAGCCATTACACCCTGACTAGGAGGATTTTTCCCCAAAGCATAATTGGCAACTCCACTAGGGAGTATCCTTAGGGTCTCTTTAAGAGATCTTTATTTGGTTTGATTTCTTGTTTTATCTATAATTTCTGAGTCTATCTGAGTATTTGATCACCCTATGGGTGTTTACTAGGTTTCTTGAATTGGGTCTCAAGTCTGAATCTTTTTTTTTTAATATTTTCATACATGTACGTAACATATTGGTTGCTCATACCATGTACATACGCGTTCTTACTTAACACATACCGCATGTCTGTCAAAATTTGGGGTTTTTTCAAAACCCTTTCCCTTTTTCAGGAAATTTTTGGTTTCTCACGTCTTTCTGAGTATTAGGGGCCTCTCTTGACTGTTGCTTGACATGGTTTGAGTCTCAATTTGTTTAAAAGGCTGCAATATAATCTCTTTTGTATGGTTTTCTTTGTTTCTCTATTTTTCTCAAAGTTTGAAGGTTTGTTTACAAGTTTTAGGTTCTCCTCTGGATTTTTTTAAATCCCTGCCTCCTGGTAGTGGTCTAGGCCCTAAATCAACTTTTTGTTTGTTTCCCTTCTCTCTTTGTGTGCCTTGAAAAGAAAAGAGAAAGTTTCTTTATTTTCCTCCTTAAGTTTTCATTTCAAAAGCTAAAGAAGAAAAATAAGAAAAATTATAGTCAAGTTTAAGCTTTTTCCTTCCCTTCCCTTGCGTTCATTTAAAAAAAGAAAAAGAAAAGAAGCTTCTTAGCTACATTTTCATGTTACATTGCATTGTTTACATTTTATATTTGAAAAATAAAAAAGATCTTAGAATAGGCTTTTGTTTTCTTCTCATCTTGAAAAGAATTTAAAAGGAAAATAATAATTGTTTGTTTTCTTCCTTTACTTTTCTCGCATTGAGGACAAACTTGCATTGTGCATTGTTGCATCGAAAAGAGAAAAGTTTGCATTTCAAGTTTTTGAAGGATTATTCATGCATTTTGTTTGAAACTCTTTTTCATTTGTAGAATTAGTGTAAAATATTCTTTGCTAGTGTTCTAATTAGTTTCTTTTTTACAAGAGTCTCAAACAACATCATTTGCACTTACGTTCCTTGAGTAAGAAAATCCCATAAAATGAATGCACTAATCTAAAATATATTAGTAACACTTTTTATAGGGTTCACAAATAGCTTAGGTTAGGGACTTGGATTAGGTGTGGAGAGACAAACTCTCCAAGGCCAACCAAAGCTTAACTTAGGTGTTTGTGCTAGGGTGTGAAAAATCCACCTTGTAATTACTCAATCTGGGAAGCTCCTCTAACATAGGAGTCAAACGTGAGGCAATGTGGAGGATGGTGATGGATATATCCATTCCTGATCCTGAAAAAGTGTTTGGGAGAGTGTGTATTGGGGGTGAATCCTGTAGCGTTATTGTCTCGACTTGTGTTAGACCTCTAAGACACTTGGATTCGTTTAGGGTACTCTAAGAGTGATTTTGTCCCTATTTTGTTTCAAGCCTCATGAGGAGCTTTAGGCTTAGCTACTCTACTCATACACTCACTCGGTTGTTGACTGTACCCCTTGTTTGTTGATTACAAGTTGGTGGATTAGTTTCCATTATGTAGGTTAACACGCATGTGACTACGAGGGGTGTGTCGCGGTACCTAAGGCAAACTATGTACTCTTTGGGTGACACCCGAAAAGACCATCGGTTGAAGATCTGGGTAACTTCTTCTTTTGGCCAGTCATTTTCCTTTGTGAATTCTTTGGATGATCAGGAACTAATCTCCCTGGGTCGGAAGCATTCAAAAGGGTAGTTTGTTTGGCTTGTATCTTTTTAGGATTTTATTTTTAGTGGTGTGCTCTATGCTCCCTAGTTTTACATAGTGAGTTAGTCAGTCATTGCTTTGTGTCTATGAAATAAGGTGGTAGACTACCCACTCTACCAGTCGTGAGGAATTTTGGGTCTTTCGCTTAAAAACATGGAGTCGCCTCCTTATAGGCATATTTTTTAAACCATTTATTTACCAAAGTCAGTGTGTGAGACTTTTACGGACTTGAATAATCCCGTAAGGGAAGAACCTGTGCATAAGATCTTCATGGCCAAAGTTCCTGACGATACCAACCAAGGAACCCCTTCACAAGGGGATTCTTGTGCTTTTCCTTTCTTTGGAAACATTGGTGTCCCTTTGATGGCCACTTTGAACATTCTTGGGTTGAATGTGGGACTATCGGTTTGGTTGGGTGCCATTCCAAATGTCCTGAATGCTCTTGATGCTTCTCAGTTAAGCACCTTATGTCATGGGCATCATGTTGATGTTCCTTCATCAAAAAATTATTCTCCTCCTCCTTATTCCTTCTCTAGTAAAAGTATAGCTACTTGTAACCAGAAGTCTAAACGAAATAGAAAGAGGAAGAATATGAAGAAGAAATCTTCGACCTCTGCCAGTCATGCTGGAGGGAAAATACCAATCACTACTATTCATGCTGGAAGAAAGTCACCAACCTATGCGAGTCATGTTGGAGATAGTTCGTCAACCTCTGCAAGTCATGTTGAAGACCAGCACCCGGCCTCTGCAAGTCATGCTTGGGGAAAGAACCTAGTCCCTACGAGTCATACTGGAGTGCAACAACCAACCTCTACTAGTCATGTTAGAAGCATGAAACCAACCTCTACTAGTCGTGATGGATATTTGTCAGCAACCTCTGCGATTCATGTTGAAGACAAGCAACCGACCACTACGAGTCATGTTGGGGGCATGAGTCTCATCACTGCTAGTCATACCGGAAAAATATCACCAACCTCTACAAGTCATGTTGGAGATCAGCAACTAGCCTATGCAAGACATGTTGGAAGCATGTCACAGGCCACTGCAAGTCATACTGGGGGCATTGCTTCTCTTGAGAAACCTAGATGGATAGGATGTAAGCCTAAGTTCCCTTGTAATCTTTGCAAGGGAGATCACCTTACTCATCTGTGCCCTGGCATTCCATAAGTACGAAGAGTGTGGTCCCTATCTACAAGATCTTCTTATTCTAAGTATTCTTTGGTGTCCTTGTAATCTATTCAAACTTTGGTTGATGAAGTGATCATGTCGATGCAATCTTCGTTCAATCCCATTCCTCTTTTGGGGGTTAATCATCCTTCAAAACATGTTGTCTCGCAGTCTATTAATCCATAGGTTGAGAAAGTGGTCACATTGATGCAATATTTGGTTGATCCCACTCTTCTCTTAGAGAGTGTCAAGTCTACCAAAGTGGTCATATCAATGCAATGTTCAACCTATCCCACTCTTCTGATGGAGAGTGATGTGTCTACCGACTATGCTTTTAGCATTTCCAGTTTAGTACCTTCAGAATAAGAGGGAATTCCGCTCACTTCGAGAACATCCCATCCAAGTCCTAAGATGGTTTCCTTTGATTGAAATGACCTTCTTGAGCCTCACCTTCCTTCTTCTGTGCCCTTTCAAATAAGGGTTGAATTTAATTCAAAAATATTTACCTATGTACTATGGATGAAGGAGCCTCCGCAAGTGTTTTATCCTCCTCGGCTTGGCAAGCTTTGGGTTCTCCCGAGTTTGTGTCTGTTTCGCATGAGCTATTGGAATTTTACAAACATCCTAGTGAATATTTGGGGATTCTTCCTTAGTTTCCTATCTCGTTAAGTGGGAATAATGTCCTTGTTGATTTTATAGTGGTGCAAGGCCCGTTAGATTGCAAAACGCTTCTTGGGCGTGATTATGTAAATGCTATGAATGATGTGGTGTCTACGCTCTTCTGAGTGATGCATTTCCCTCACAATGGAAGCATTGTCACTATCGACCAACTGGAATCTGATAATCACCATCCTAATTCGACTCTAGTTCAGGCTGCCCCTTTATATGTTCCTAGTGTTCGTGTAGACTCTAACCCACCACGAGTAAATTATGTGGCGTCTTATCCTTGATGTTCAATTAAATCCAAGCATGAACTTGTGGAATCATGTTTTCCTTCTCGAGACATGATCTCAGCAATTCATCAGTGTTTTTATCCAATGGGGGCATGGGAGCCCTTGCTTACCCCTCTTGTTCCAAGTGATCTTGAGTTTCCTTTCGAGTCTGATCTTGTTGTTTGTAGATCCTCAAGTTCTTGTTCTTATGATTATTCACTGATAGACTCTGCCAGTCCTAGACAGAACGTCCATCATCATATGGAATATGGTTAGTTTTCTTCACCCATTGGGACTGACAACCCTCCTCATTCGCATGATTTCTTGGATATTGAATTTCCTTCAGATGAGGACATCCTTGAAGTTGTCACCATGGATTGTCTACCATGGGAAGACTTACACCATGGTTTTTGTTTTCTTCCCTTTTTGGAGACTTTCCAAGTTGACTATCGAAGAGACTCTTGGTTAGATCCTAGCAGCGGGCTCTACCTAAACCAGTACCATGCATGAGCCATAAAGTTGTGCAGTGCCTTGTACCATATTGTACAGTCCAAGTTTGTTGTTTTCAAGTTTGTATTCAATAACACCTCTTATTTTCTGAAGTTTTTATCTATAGTGGATTTATTAACTTATGGATGAGTGTTATTGGCCTTATATGCAATATCTTGGAGACATTTTTCTTTGAAATGTGTTCATCATATCGATCTGTTCTGATAGGTATTGACCTTGAAACTGGCATATAGGTTATATTTTGCCCTACTTGCATTTTTTCATTATCCATTTCTTGGTTCATTTGACCTTAGGATCGGCCCCACTGAATTGTGACACTAACCTTCATTGTTGATAAGTGTGTCGTACTTTATGTGGTAGAGCCTTCCTTCCATGGGCATCCTAGTTAGAACCTTTTTTTCCATTTGGTGCCCATGTCTAAGTACTTCATAGGCACGAGATCCTTTTTTAGTCCTGCCATGACTTTGTGTTGAAGCCTCATCCTTCTTATTCATCATTTTTCTGGCCTATACCCATGGGACTCCCCTAGAGAATGGTTTGTATTATTTCAAGCTCACTTAAACTATGAAATAGATATCTAGAGAGAGTTTATGAATCCTTTTCGGCATCATTTATATTGCATATGAAAAGGAGCCCCCTTGGAGTCCTCTTTAATCTCTTTTCAGACTCCCTAAAATTGAAAAGATTTCCAAGCGATCTTGTTTTCCTTCACGCTCGCCAAAATGAAACATGAAGGCACATCTGTTCGGCTATAGTTTGCCCCTTTTTCGATCTGGGTGGCTAATTTATGAAAAAGGTGCACCCTAGGAGTTGTGGTTCGCTAGGAGAGTATTCTCAGGTATACGTTTATCCCTTTTTTGGGCCAGAGTCACTAAATGTACAAAAAAGGGCCATTCTCCCTAGTTTTGGTTTATCTATTTTTTGGGCCTTGGAGATCATTTACAAAAAAGGAAACCCTTGGAGTCTTCTTTAATCCCTTTTCAGACTCCCTAAACAATAAAATCTTGCCGAGTTACCTTGTTTCTTTCACACTCATTAATTGGTCCAGAAAGAACATCTATTTGTTACAAGTTTACCCCTATTTCTGGCCAATAGATTAACTAGGAAAAAGGAATACCTCGGGGATACATCCCACCGGGACAATTTTCCTAGGTATTATTTTATCCCTTTTTCGGGCATGGGGAACTTAAATTATGAAAAAGGAACCATAGTTCTCCTTGGTATAATTTTAAACCTTTTATGGACCTCGAAGACTCAACTTACAAAAAAGGTGCACCCCGGGAGATACGTCTCACTGAGAGAGTATTCCCAAGTATTGTTTTATCCTTTTTCGGGCTTGGGGATCTAAATGTACGAAAAAATAACACTTTGGAGTCTTATTTTAGTGTTTTTTAGGCTCTCTAAAAGTGAAAAATCATTAATCTTACCTTCTTTGGGCTTGTAAAACTTTACATTGAAGGAATCTCCTCTTTCTTTGTGTTAATCTGTAATCGCATTGCATGTCTCACTCTTGCGTCTTTGGACCAATGCCAACTCCATATTTTTTTTGATGTACCTTTAGATCATTCCTTAGGTGTAGTCCTTGCAACATTTTTTCCTTTGTAATCTGACACCCTAACCCATGGAGGAATTTTCTTGAGTGTCATTATCCTGCACATGTCTCCTTGCACTAAACATTAGTATGTTCCATGTGCTTGGAACTAGTTTGCTTGCTCATGACACTCGTTCCTCCTTTGTAAAGTATTGTTCTTTTATTCTTTTTTCAATCTCGTTATATATATGAAAAAGACAAAAAAAAAAAATATTCCAAAAAAGAGGGGAAAGGGATGCATTATCTTTTTTATTGGCAACAATCTTGTCACCCTTGGACAAAGCACATCCTTGAGTCTATTACTCAGTTTTGGGATTTAGCGTGACCTTAGGAAGTTGTTATTATTACATAGAGTTGTGTCCTCCTCCAATTGGTTACTCTTCCAAACATATGGAGAGTTTGTGATTCCTCTTGTGTCACAGACTTATGTCAATAACATGCTTCCCGAGTCATTTTATATGTCGTGCTTTTGTCCAATGGAATTTTTACAGCCGAAGTCGGCCACTCTGCAGTCAGTCTCTTGACCTTCGCAAGTCGTCCATCCTATGAGTCCTATCAAGTCCACATTAAGAATCAATGAAGTTATGTGCCTGATGTTTGAGATCCTCCAGTATTTTCACGATGAATTTTCGAAGACCTCATGGTAGTGAGTCTTACACTCTTATTATACTCCTATTTGAGTTTTGAAGATCTTGATTTTTTTCTCGATTTATGAAGCTACTATATCCAGCTACACAAATTCATGCTTCCTGAAGATCATCTTGTATATGTTATTGTACTCTTATATCTTTTGATGAGTTTGAGACATAGCTCCATTGTGTATTGTCCGTGGCTATGATCCTCGTTGACATGGATCCACTGTATATCTTTTACGTGGCCATGATTATTATATACATCTGGCATGGGTCTGTGGCTTACTTGATTGACAACCATTCTTAGTTAGTCCTAAGCATGGGTATGCCCCCCTCTGAGAGATTGATCTTATTGCAGATGAAATGCTCACGAACACTCGGCTGGTTTCACTTTACTCAATTCTTTCCCTAAGATATTGTAATGTATTTCGGTCATCATTTTCTCTTCTAACCTCACACATTAGGGGGCATCTGTTATAGTCCAAAATTCCACAACTGTGCATTTTTTATCATGTCCCATCCATATACACACTTGCAAATCACTTTTGTTGGAGTTCCTTTTCAAAAATATAATTTTTAAAGGTGTACGCGCCTTGATCTATAGCCAACCCATGTACATACACTACCTTGTACATAGGTATCCCATGTACATACGCTACCTAATACATAGATAACCTACTTACACTCACAAAAGTTGCAAAAAAATAAAAATTAGTGCTCTCTGGTGGGGTTTACTTGATATTTTGGGTTGCATAACCATTCTTACCTCCTGTATCTCTTCTCACAACTTAATAACCATCAAATTTCCATATTAAAAGGGTCGTAGGGGGGTCATTTGAAATAAATTTAGAAGAAGCAAAGAAGCTCTGCCCAAATTTCTCCTTCTTTCTCTCTGAGCTTATTCATCCAGTTTTGAGTATCCATCCTCAACAATCTCATTTTCTCATCCTCTTTATGTTATCCATCAAACCCCTTAGTTTTGCATGTTGATTGTGAGGATTTTCTAGTGATAGTGGGATTAATTCACTTGTAGTCTTATTGGAGGAACCCAGGTGAGGTTCGTAGAGTGGTGTCGACATTGAAGATTATGGTTGTAATCTTCCTTATATGTTATCAATAAAAGAGAGCTTTCCTTTCCCAATTCATGCATCTATGTTCTTGTGAATAATTTTGAATGTTTATAGCTTATTTCGTGATAATTAGTACATGTTTATGTTAATAATGATTGCATATATGTTGTTGTAGATTTCTTTATGAGTTGTTTCAGGTCATCTTTGGGAGGAGACCTGGAATCCATGAGAAAATAGTAGACAAAGGGGATATACTATGAACAAAAGGATACAAGGTGTCATTCTTCATCTTTTTCATGTTTCCCTTGTATAAAATCAATCATTAGGGTTTGTGAGATTGGGTAAGGATAGGTCAGTTTATGTCTTTTAAAGAGTCATCGCTATGCCTATCCATTAGACCCTAATTAGGGGGATTTTCCCCAAAGAAATATGGAAGAGGTAGTCAAAGATAAAATGGAAAGAATTGAAGACCATCCAGTATTAAGGGATTTCAAATATGTTTTTAGAGTAATCCCAAGATTACCACTGAAGAGAGAAATTGATTTCTCTATTGATTTAGTGATGGGAGATTCCCAAGTGTCCAAGATGCCATACAGAATGGGCACACCATAATTGAAAGAGTTGCAGATGTAGATTGAATATTTGTTAAAGAAGGGGTACATACACCCAAGTGTGTCACCATTGGGAGCCCTGATTATTTTTGTGAAGAAGAAAGTTGGAACCTTAAGACTGTGTATTTATTTCAGACTGCTAAATAAGGTCACCATAAAGAACAAGTATCATTTGCCAAGAATTGATGACTTATTTGATCAGCTGAAAGGTGAAATAATCTTTTTGAATTATTGACTTGAGATTGGGTTATCATCAAGTAAAGATAAAATAAGAAGACATCAACAAGACAACGTTAGGGACAAGATATGGGAATTATGAATTCACAATAGTTCCATTTGGACTATCAAATTTCCTAGCTATTTTTACTTGCCCGATCAATGGACTGTTTAGAGAGTACCTAGACAAGTTTGTAATTGTGTTCCTAGATGATATAGTTGTCTACTCTAAATCGGAAGAGGAACACGAGAAACATTTAAGAATGGTGTTGCAAGTTTTAAGAGAGCATAAATTGTATGGTAATCTAAGTAAGTGAATATTTTATCAAGAGAATATTCACTACTTGGAGCATATAATTTTGGCAAAAGGGATAGTAGTGGATCTTGAGAAGATAGAGGCCATTAGAGGATGCCCAACACCAAAGAATGTTATAGAGGTCAGATCATTCATGGTTCTTGTCAGTTATTACCGAAGATTCATAAAAGGGTTTTCAAATATTACAAGTCCAATCACTTCCTTGCAAAAGAAGGGAGTCACATTTGAATAGACACCCAAGTGTGAAGAGAGATTTCAGCAGCTAAAAGAAATATTGACAAGTGCATCAATCTTGAATATTGTAGATCCAAATGAATTTTTTTTTGTGTGCGTGGATGCATGCAAGGAAGGGCTTGGTGGAGTTCTCAGTCAAAAGGATCATGCATTATGCTATGAGTCCAGAAAACTAAAAGAGCATGAAAGAAATTATGTCACCCATGATCTAGAGTTAGCAACAATTGTACATGCATTAAAAATGTGGAGACTTTACCTCATGGGAAGGAAATTTGAGCTAAGGACAAACCATTGTGGTTTGAAGCATTTGTTTGGCCAACCAACACTAAATTACATACTAACTAAATGGCTTGAATTTATTAGTGAGTATGACTTTGAAATTAAGAATATAAAAGGCAAGGAGAATCAAGTGGTTGATGCACTCAGCAGGAGAGCTCATGATTTGTATATTGCAACCATCAGCATGTACATGACAGATATGAAAGACAAAATTGTTGCAACAATAAATTCATATCAACAATATCTCAAAATAAAAGAAACATTACAACAAGGTAAATTTCAGTAGGAATTTAATTCTTATGAGTTGAAAGAAAATGGAATTCTCATGTACAAAGGCAACATATATGTGTTGAATTCCAATGAGCTGAAAAATGTAGTTTTGAAGGAAATGTATAATGTACCATATTTTGGGCACCAAGGATATCAAAATACAATTGCAGTTGTAAGAAGCCAATATTTTTTGCCAGGAATGAAGAAGGAAGCGGCTAATTACATAGTTAGATGTCTAGAGTGTCAAAACGTGAAAATTGAACATAGGCATTCGACAAGGTTGCTAAAACTATTTCCCATTCCAGAATGGAAGTGGTAAATTGTCATGGTTGATTTTATTACAAAGATGCCCAGAACAATGAAGAAACATGATTCCATCATGGTGGTGGTGGATAAATTGACCAAGACAACACATTTTATTCCAGTGAAGACTACACACAAGGAAGCAAACATTACAAAGATCTACATGAAAGAAGTTGTCAAGATACATGGGGTGTCTAAGGAAATAGTTTTAGATAGAGATCCAAAGTTTACTTCAATTTTTTTGAAAGGTTTGTGAAAAGGATTTAGAATAAATTTGAATCTTAGTACAATGTATCACCCAAAGTCATATGGAAAAACATAGAGGAATAACAGAATAATTGAGGACATGCTTAGAGTGAATGTGATGGATCAACCATCAAAGTGGGAGGATTATATTCATTTAGTTGAATTTTCTTACAATAATTGGTATCAAGCGTCATTAAAAATGAGTCCATTTGAAGCATTGTATGGAAAAAAGTGTAACACACCTGTGAGTTGGGATAATTCAGCAGATAAAGCAATTGTTGGGCCAGATTTGTTAAAGGAAATGGAAGAGTAGATGGAAAAGATCAAGAAGAATTTAAAGCATGCCCATGATAGGAAAAAAAGCTACGCAGACAAGAATAAAGTGTTTAGATATTTCAAAGTGGGCGAACATGTGTTTTTAGAAGTGAAGATGAAAAGAAGTTCACTAATATTAGGAAGTTTCCCGAAGTTGGTAGCAATATATTGTGGACCTTTTGAAATATTAGAAAAGATATGGCCAATTGCATACATGATATAATTTCTTGCATCTGTGACAGTGCATAATGTATTTCATTTGTCATTATTAAAGAAATATGTGTCTGGCCCTTGTAGGATTAAACCACAATCCATGACCTAATTTTGAGAAGGAAATACTACACTAGCTTTGTACAAACAATGGAGGAGAGTATGTGAATAAGGATGTTGAGCATATTTGTTTAGAATAATGATATGATCCCATGGGTTTCCAAAACCATGGGCTCATAATTTTCAGATCTATGAATCTGAATAAGAGGTTTGGGCATCTAAATTTTAAATATTTAGATCAACTTAGTAAGGGTCGAATGGTAGATGGAGTAGCCCACATTTAGTACATAGATGCATTTTTCCAGGGTTGCATACTAGGAAAACGTCGTGAGGATAAGTTCAACATCGGTAAAGAATGAAGGGCATCATCACTTATAGAGTTGGTTCACAGTGAAATTAGAGGTCCTTTCCCACACCCATTGATTCATAAAGCTAATTATTTTATTACTTTCATTGATTATTTTTCGATACATACATGGGTCTACTTTCTCAAATTAAAATATGAGCTCTTTGAGTGTATTAAAGATTTCAAGCATCTAGTTGAGAACCAAACAAGTAAGAGGATTAAGAAGCTTCGTATAGGAAATGGAGGAGAGTATGTGAATACGTATGTTTAGAATCTTTGTTCAGAATCAGGTATAGAGTTACAATACATAGGTCCATATACTCCACAATAGAATGGGGTAGCAGAGAGAAAGAAAAGGTCATTAAAAGAGATGACCAACTGTATGTTGCAGGATAGAGAACTACCTCCAAAGTTATGGGATGAAGTTATCAACTGTGCAACCTACATTCAAAGTATATTTCCTCATAAAAGGGAGTCACTCCATATGAGGCTTGGAGCGGGAAGAAACCAGAAGTCACTCACTTCATAATTTTCGGTTCCTGTGCATGGGCTAGGATCCCTTCCAATAAGAGGAAAGTTATGGAAGCTCAGAGTAAGGAGTGTATTTTTGTTGGATATCCAGAGGGAGTGAAGCGATACAGGCTAATATATACTACTTCAGATACATTATTCATTCAAAGGAGTTTTAATTTTAAAGAGGGTTCTTCGTAGATACTTCCAGAGCAGTCCACACCTCCATCTCCACAGCCACTAGTTGTGGAACTTCGTGAGACATCTTCCGATCATATCTCTGATCAGATCTATGAATATGATATATTTGATACTTTTCATCAGCGGAAATAAGTTGTAGGTCCATAACATCAACCACGAAGGGAACAACAGACTCTTCAGGAAGCAAGTGATCTAGTGGGTGATCTTGTCGATCCACGGAGAACCAGATCTCAGTTTGTGGAGCCTCCACAATATTTTTCTACCATGGATCCATTGTTTATTTTTTATTTTTATATGGTACTTGGATCATATTCTCGATCTTATGCAAAGGCTAAAGGAAACACCCATTGGGAGGAAGCTATGAAAGAGGAGTACAATTCCCTGATAGAGAACAACACACAGGAGTTGGTTCCTCTACCTTCCAACAGGAAGCCTGTTAGATGTAGGTGGATTTTCAAGACAAAGAGGGTTGTTGATGGATACATTACAAATAAAAAGTCTCGATTAATAGCTAAAGGTTTCTCACAAGTACAAGGCATTGACTATGAGGAGACTTTTGCATCGGTTGCCAAGATTGATTCCATTCGATTATCTCTAGTTATTGTAACAACTAGAAAGTGGGAGGTACACCATATGGATGTGAAGAATGCATTCTTACATGGACATCTTAATGAGGAGATATATATGGATCATCTAGAGGAATATGTTTAGGATCCATCATTAGTTTGCAGGTTGAGGAAGTCATTGTATGAACTTAAGAAAGCAACTCAGCCATGGTATGCTAAAATGGACTCTTATCTTCTCTCTAAAGGTTTTCTTAGATGTAGATCATATCCTAATGTGTATATGATGAGGAATATAGATTTTATTCTACTGATGGTTCTATATGTATATGGTTTACTCATCACAGGGAGCTCAACCTCCTCCATTGTTGCAGTGAAGACCGATTTGCATGATGAATTTTCTATGACATATATGGGACAATTACATTACTTTGTTGGTATTGAAATAAAACAGAATGATTCAAGAATCAATATGTCTTAGTCCAAGTATGCTAGAGATATAATTGATAGGTTTAATATGACATATTGCAAGCCATATCCAACACCCTTTCAATCATGGGTTAGACTAGAGGATGTCGGTGCATCACCTTTGGTTGATCGTAGTAGATATCGACAGTTGGTGGGGAGTCTTCTCTACCTTACACACTCTCGACCGTACATATCTTATGCAGTTGGATCAGTTTTCAAGTACATGCAGGAGCCTCATGATCTTCACTAGAAGTAAAGAAAGAGGATTCTCATATATGTTAAGGGGACTACCAGTTTTGGTATACACTATGCAACAAGATCTTCCTTGGATCTTATTGGTTACACAGACTCATATTGGGAAAGCGATAGCACTGACCGCAAGTCCACTTTAGGATATGTCCTCTACCTTGGATCATGACCTATTTATTGGTAAAGTAAGAAGGAATCAACAATTGATTTATCATCAACAAAGGTAGAGTACAGGGGTGCAATGAATGTTACTACTCAGGATATTTAGTTGCATCACTTTCTTATAGAGTTGGGAGTTCATTTTCATCATTCGATAGTTATATGGTGTGATAATCAGAGTACTCTCAAGATGTGTAGAGACCCAATTCATAGGCAACAGACCAAGCAAATCAAGGTTCATATGCACTTTATTCAAGGACAAATTCAAGATGGAGTCATTGATATGCAGTTATGTCCATCTTCAGAGTAGGTGGCAGACATATTCACAAAGCTTTTCACCGAACAAAATTTTATCTCTTTGAGGGACATTCTAGGAATGAGGAATACATCATCTTATCATCTGAACATGTTAGCATTATTTTCTTGCTAGCATCATATTTTGAGGGGGGGGGGGGGGTTGTTCCCACCGGGTTTTCCCTCTTTACCTCACTTTTGTTCAATTGTTATGCATCTATACTTGTAAATGAGTATCGAACATGGCTTCAAATTACTGAGAATCGTCATTATCACACCCCAATTGTGTTTCATGTGGGGGTGTTGGGGTACATTCTCAACTACATACTTAGTGGCATACTCATTTTTTCCATTTTTCCTTCTATTTAGGGGGACTGCTATTTATAGAAGGTATATTTTTAGCCGGTGGATTCCTATATGTAATACAATGGGAAAATACCATGGGTTTCCAAAACCATGGGCTTATAAACCACCATTGGGAAAATTCCTATTTTTTAGCTACCATTAGGTCGATTCCTATTTTTTAGCCACCATTAGGCAATTCCTGTTTTTTAGGAGATAATTCCTATTTCCTTAATTTTAGGAGATATTTCTTATTTCATGGCCATAGAGCACACTTTAGTAAGAATATTATCCTCCTAGGGAAGTGCACATTACCCATCTAATACTTGGAGTTAACTCACTTCACTTATTTAGCGACTTTCCATAATTAGCAAATTCTCACTCAATTAGGAGTTTAGTTCCATTCTTGGACTATAGTCTTATTCTAGGAGATTTTTTCTATTATGGAATGCATGTTGACTTCATGTAGAGTTCTCACTAAGTTTTCACCTATATTTTTGACCTTTTCTTATTATTAGCAACTTTTGACTTTAGTTAATTGTTGATATTTGGAGAAATTACTTTTTTACTTGAGCATGCACATGGAAATCCTAACCTGGTGTGCATTACTCATCATGTGGAGAGTCCTATATATTGCACTCATTATCAAGGATTAATGCATTTTGATTAGAGTTGGATTCTTAGTCTCTTATGTGTGAATATTGATTCTATTTTTCTCTCTCCTCTCTCTCTTTTGCAATTAGCTAGTGAGTATTTCCTTCTCACAATTAGGTCTTGGATTGTGGTTTAATCCTACAAACCTAACCACATAATTGATTGGAATGTGATCCAAGTGGAGCACGAAGGATATTTAAGGGTGGAACCAATATGCATCCTAGATCAAAAAGTCAAAGTGCTCAAGAAAAGGGCTATAGGGTTGGTGAAGGTTCAATGGACTTGCTATGGTCCTGAAGATGCTATATGGGAGCATGAAGAAAACATGTGGGAAGAATACCCACAAAATTTTGACAATTTTGAAGAAAACAGAATGCAAGACTCCATTTTGAGCAGCTAGAGTTCTGGAACCACATCTCAGCGTCCTAACTAATTGCGCTAGGGACACAGATAAAAGAATGGCTCATTCCTTGGGTTAATTATGATAAACAAATTATATATCCCTTGGGTTAGCCTTGATAAATGAACAAGTTCAGAGGAACAAGAGATTATGGTTGGAACTGCAACTAGACTTGTTAAATTGCAAAATTTTATTTTCTAAGTATTGTAATATAAATTTTCATATATGTATATCAGTATAGTGTGCACCAAGGATTAAACACAATTTTAGGGGATGGGGAATGTAACATACCCACTATAATCCCTAGTTTAATTAATGCTTTATGTGGATATAATATGTGGCTACGACCAAGCAATGTAATATGGAAATTGTATTTCTATGTTTTAATAATAAAATGTGATGTCAATTGCTAAGGGGAAAAGGACAAAGATGGGGGGTGAATTATTCCAAAAGAGAGGGGAGGGTCTAATATAATGGTGAAGAGGGGTCCAAGGGGGGATTACCCATGTATATTAATTCCACCTATTTTCCTAAAATTTCTATTTGTATATGAACCTTCTAATTTGTGATTGAGTGTTATGAAATCCAATCATTGAATACATGTAAGAGGGTGGGTGTGAGTGGTCATATCCCAAAGTTATTGGGCACATGGGGGCTAAGTACAACCATCTTGGGGAAGTGTGTGAATCAATAAAGCAAGCAAAATGAGAGAAATTTGTATTGGCTGCTACAACAGTCTTAGTTAGTTAATGTTTTTGCATGAGGAGTAAGAAGAGAGAAATGGAGAGAGCTTGGAGTTGGTGCAACCATGGAGGGTGAATTCTAGAGAAAGTTGGAGCGTATTGGAGCATAATTAGAATTGGAAACTGAAGAATAAGGTTGGCATGCCTGAAGAGTGAGCTCCTATGTGAGTTGCATTGTAACAAAAAGTGGTTGTTGTTGTTTTGTTGGTAGTTTTCCCAGTAGAAAGATCCCTTGAGTTCCCAGTTGAGAGATTCTTGGTTACATGTGCTAGAGAGACCCTGATAAACAAATGGTATGCCCGAGGGATTGATATTAGTGAAGGGGTACAATCCTTGGGTTGGGTAGGTCAAGAAGAAGAGAGCTGGTGGAAAATCGGGATAGTTGTAGGAGAATATCAGTGGGATGTGAGTTTTTTGAGCTGTGAGTGGACAGTGATAAGCCACTCTCTTTTGTGGATTACTAGCCTCAGCTTGGGGGTGACTTGTTATTGATATTTGGAGAAGCAAGTTTATGGTTGATTGGAACGTCCATCCCAAGCAGCTGGTTGCACCCCTATCTATAAAAGATAAGTGTTTTATCTTGTTGTTGTGTTATTTACATGTGTTATTGTTGTGCATGATATTTGTGTATAAGAAATTTTTTATACACTGTTGTAATTAAGTTTATTAGTTGCATTCATGTCTTTTTAAAATGGTTGTAGATGAATGTAATTAATTGTAACAAACAGTAACTAAATTTGTATGTAAATCATAGCTAGAAGCTATAGGAATTTAATGACTTAGAAGATTTTCGTTTTTGTGAGTTTTATGCACCGTAATGTCCCTCAGTTGGGCTGGGGGACGTTACATTTACTATTGTGTATAATAGCAGCACTCAAGCTTCCTGGAAATGGGTGGCATATTTCTCTCCATACAAACTACTAACCATTGCTACAACATACATGTAGGGATCCCTTAGGTTGTTAGTGGGGTAAAGTTCAATATATCAAGATTTGAATAACTTCCCCTCAATCCACCATTTTCTTAACACCTTCTAATAATTCTAGGATCTATTGAATTCTTCCACCCTTGTGTCATTCATGGCAACTTCCAGTCTTGGAAACTTACAATGGGTCTCCAAAATAATAATATGGAAGGATGTAATTCATATCCCATCATCCTATTCTCCATGTGCACATGATATATGATCGACTTCAACATTTTTTCATAGGAAAAAATGGAAAACTTGGTCGCTACATTGTGAATGTAAGACCTTCAAATGTTTGGATATATGTATGCATCTAGATCTTGATCTTGTGGTGCAAGAAATGGTTTGGGCCACATTTCCTCCCAAAACATTTAAAATATTTCTCCCCATTGAAAATTATTCTACAATCCCATGTAAGTGTTTAAGTGGATATGCCTCTTGGGATCTTTAGGTTTTGTTTCCATGGGTGTTGTTTCTGGAATGAGTTTTGTTTATTTATTTTTATTTTTTTTAAAGTGTGGTAACTTAATTGAAATCACTATGAAAATGATTCCTTAATTAAAGGATTATAGATTTAAAATTGTATGGTTACACCTAAGCTCATGACAAAATAATTCAATGATTTACATAGGATCACACCTAGAGTTTAGCCTCATTCATATTCAAAGGTTGAAAAGAAGAAAATCTCATCCCTATCATAAATTACACACATTGTTAAAATTGATAAGTGAATTGGATATGGTTGCAACAATTGTGAGTTTGGGAAATCTACTTTAATTTTGAAAGGAAGGGCGCAACAACATAATTTTGGAGGTTTTAATGCTAAGGACATGGGAAATTCATTCGAATGATAATATTTTTATGGATAAAACAAGTCTTTGTAGCCCTATAAACATTTGAATTATTATTAACAAGTAGGCAAATGGGAAGGATAAGCCCCAAAACTTGCAAATAGTAGAGGGATAGAATACTATCATTCAAAGGGAACATACTTGGTTCATAATATGTACATCTACCACTAAAAAAGCACAATTTTGAAACAAAAGATAGTTCTAAAAGAAAATGAACATAGCAACACATTCAAATCTAAGAAGGAGATGCAGAACTACCTAGAAGGTGTCAACAAAATATTCTATGGTCAGAGGAGAGAGCGTTGATAGTTCAAACTTTGGGAAGGTTCTTGAAATATCACTAATGCTTATGGACTACAAGGGTCTATTTATCTATTTTCTCAAAAGAATAAAAGGTAGTGCCTCATTTAAATGATTGATTCAATTAAATAGGCATTGGTTTCCTATTTACCTCATTAATTTCAAATATGGGGGTGTATTTAAAAATTAAGAAGAATATTACATGGGAATATTACATTCGATCTAAATGCATTCAATTGGAAGGATTCCACATGTGGCACATTAAGTGTGCATGTTCAAATTACAATGGTTTTCCCATCCATCTTTGGGATTTTTTTGAAAGGAAAGGTGAGTGAAGGTTTATAAATGTCTAAATAAATTGTTGGTGTTTTGAAACAGGATCTTTAAAATGTCCTGGATGAGCCTTTAGGGATTCTCGAAAGAATATCTTTCAAAAAATCCTAATGAATTTTTGGGATGAAAAGAAAAATGACTTTCAAAACATCTCGACAGATCGTTGGAGTTTATTGAAGGAAGAGCTTTCGAGAGTTCCCAATGAAGCAAAGGGATTTACAAAAGGAGAACTTTTGAAGAAGAAGAAGAAGAAGTAATTTTAACGTCCACGAGGCTAACAATAGCCTATGGGACAGACCACCTCACACACTGATTTCAACAATTCATCCCTTTTCCTGTTCAACTTGATGATGAGCTCCCCTAATTTCTCCATTGTCCCCTCGTTGAATAAGTCATTCCAAGAACTAGTTGTCAAGATATTTATATAGTTGTCCCTGCTGTCTTTGGAAGCTTCACACCCTAAAATGAAATGATTTTTTGTTTCTACTTTTCCGGAGGTGCAGAACACATACACCCTTTCTTCCCAAGCTTCTTTTGGTCTTTTCCAGCGCCTACTTTCACAACGGAGTTGATGGGAATTGGTTCTTAATTGGGCAATAAGCATTTTGGCTCTCCAAGATATATTGGCCCCAATGTATGCTTTTTGATGATGATTGTATGTGGGGTTAAACTCTTCAATATAATAATCTTTCTTTCTCCCGAGCCCTTTATCCCAAGTTCTCTTGTGGAACCTATCAATAACAAAAGCCTTTATCTCTTTACTGTTCGTAGGGCACTTGTTTAAGTGGATATCCCAATTACTAAGCCATTTAATATTTTGTCTCATCCACGTCTTCTTCCTTTTGCACAATATGTCATTGAAGATGACCTTAGGCCATCGAATGTCTTCCATTTGCTCAATTGTTTTTAGATATCTTATGAGACGCACCATAGCAATTCTTCAATAGGAGCAGCCCCCATTTCACTCAGCATGATATCATAAGGGACTGAACTTTTAATTTTAAACTTGCTTGTGATCAAGCGTTTTTTAATCTTCTCAATTTGTTTCCACTGTAAGTCAAATGTATTGCTACCCACACTTCACAACCATATAGAACCACCGGGATCACTAAAATCCCAAAGAGAGTTTGCATAGTCTTCCAATCCCATAGCTCTGCTTTTCTGTATCTATTTTGAAAAGCATAGAACATTTTCCAACCTCCCAAAGTTCTTTTCTTTCTGCAGCCTTCCCAACTTAGATTTTTGTTGAAGTCAATTCTGAGGTATTTGTAATCTACCACTTCTACAAGGGTGTTTCCTTCAAAGTAGAACTTATGTTGCTTATGTTTTCTTTTGCTAGAAAAAATTACCACTTTCGTCTTGCTAGTATTGACTTG
>JZKD02S0723846.1:210224-266646 GCA_000966675.3 Picea glauca
TCAGTGGCCTAAGTTCCTAAAGAGAGAAGGGAGAAGAACTTCTCCTGAGAAAAGAAATTGTTTTTTCCTATGTAAAAACCTTATAAAAAGGGATGTTCGCAGGTTGCTATATAGGTAGGATGTGAGAATGACCAATTCTCGCAGGTTGCACTATAGCCAGGGTGCGAACAGTTCGCAGGTTGCACTATAGCTAGGGTGCGAACATTCCAGCACGTGGGAAAACGAGCGTTTTCTTGAATCTTCTAGAAGGAGAAGCTTCTTTGGTGAGGTGGCATCCAAATGGTTTGGATCTTACTCACTTTCATGATTTATTGGGATCATCCTAGCCTCCTCACCTTATCTTCTTCAGCTTATAAAAGGAGAGGAGTTCTCATGGAGAAAGTTAGCTTGAGCTTTTGTTAGCTTGGGTTCTTTGGCTTGGAAATATTAGCTTGGTTGGAGTAGCTTTGAGATTTTCTTTGTCAAGATAGGTTGTGAGTAGCTATCAGATCTATGGTTTCAGAATCCTTGGAGAAAGAAGTGTGTGGGGAACGAAGGACAGTAGGAAGGGACCTTATGACATCAAGGCTTTGGTTGTAAGTTTCTCTTTCAATTAATATGATACAGTGATATATTTCTTTCCCATAAAGTTAGATCTACTTTATTACATAACTCCTTGATCATATGTATAGATTAGCTATTGGATATATTATTTTCTTTCACTTTGGTTGGTTTGTGCTGTTTTGATCTTGACCGCACAAGAGCGCTGGAGAGAAGTAAGGAACAATATAGACCAAGGAAGTGATTACAAGGTACATATATTCTTCTCGCTTCCAATTTAATTCAATAGTTAGATCTAGGGAAAGCGGTATATTCTATCCTATTTTGTTCTAGATCCAGGTGGATCTAGGGAGATCGGTTTGTTTCCGCACTTACGGATTTATCCTAAAACAGTGAGAGATTTTTTCCTCAAGAGAAACAAGCTCGAGACCCAACTCTTTGTACTCCGACCTCATTGGGGACATGCATTAAGACGACAAAGAGTAGACTGCTCTAATACCACTGATCCAGATTTTATGATCAGAATGAAATGACTATAGATTATTAAGAGGTTCTTAACACAAAATAATAGAGATACATTAAATCTGGTTTTCTATTCAATAAGCTAAAAGTTGAAACTGTAAAATGTAGCGGAAACAAGCTTGCTAGAATGGTGGCGGCTTATCTCTGAGAAGAGATGTGACGGCCATGATCATTCACAAGAAGATGATTAGAATGAGGCTCTGAAGGCCTTTTTACAATAAACAAGAATTCTGAAAACCCTAGACATCCAAAAACCTAACCCTAGGAGATGAAGCGCCAAAAGTCATGTGGGCCCCATTTGGGTAAGTTAGTACATCAACTTTCCGGGGTCGTAAATTTTGCATAAGATCTTTGCTTTAGGCATATGATAGCCTGTTGGAAAGGTATCGTCGAGGAGATTCATTTTTGGGGAAGTATCAAATAAATTGACATATTTCTCCTCGTTTTCCCATAAAACATCATTTAGGGCCTCAAAACGGCTCCGGAAATGAAAAATTGCTAAAAATATTAAATTACCAAAAATTGCCAAAAAATTGTTTTGAGCCAGCTGGAAAAGGTGGGTGGCCATTGATATCCACTTGGATCAATCCTCCCTCCTTAGGAAGCAATGGTATTCATTGCGTTGATTTACCCCATCAGATGAGGAAATTTCGTTTGAATTTGGCCCCGGGTGAGCCACTTGCCTTGGTGTAGGAGCTGCCCTACTTTGACAACTCGATAAAGTCGGATTCTTTGTTGTCAAGTGCCCTTGATCTGTGTGTCCACAATATTATCATTGGATGCCTATTTTATGCAATCAGGGTTGACCTCTGTTGGTTTTAGTTGTTTTGCTACTTTTGAGGTGTCCAATAATGGTGGGAAATAAGGGCGAAGGAGATCCACATTGAACACTGGGTGAAGACCAAGGAAAGGAGGAATGTTGAGCTCAAAAGAATTATCCCCCATGACCTTGGTGATGGTGTACGACCCATAATAGAGTGGGAAAAAATTCATATGGGGTTTTGTAAGATGTTCTTTCTACAAGTGCAACCAAACTTTGTTGCCCACCTAAAACTTATGTGGCACCCAATGATGATCATGGCACTGCTTGTACTTGTCATTGGAATTTTGTAGGATACCTTGAACCTCTTGGAAGATGTGCTAGATCTGCTCAATGAACCAGGTGTCTTTTTTAGCTTCAGTTGGAGTAGGAGATGATTTGATTGAGGTGACCGAAAGGGGAAGTGCAACATCTATGGGACCCAATGTTTGGAATCCCAACCCCTCCTGAAAGGGGTTGTGGTCGGTTGAGCTATGCAGGGCTCAGATTTTGTTATACTGAACATAGGGAAGGATCTCATCCCATGTGCGAGGGTTCTTGGAATTATACATGCGAAGGATATGCACAATCAATCAATTTATGACATCGGTTTGGCCATCTATCTGGGGGTGGAAGGTCGTGGATTTGGTGAGCTTGGTGTCTAGCAGTGACCAGAGGCTGGACCAGAATGTGATGAGAAATCGACTGTCTAGATCTGAGACAATGGTTTGTGGGATTCCAAAGTGTACCCAAAATCGTTCAAAGAAGATCTTGCCAGTGGCCTCTGTTGTGATGATCTTCCTGCAGGAAACCAAAACCACCATCTTAGAAAAGCAATCAACAACCACAAAAACACAATTATTTCCTCGCTTGGTGGACGGGAGGCCTGACATGTAGTCCATTGACATGGATTCCCATGGTCTGTCAGGAGTAGGAAGAGGGGTGTACATGCCATGTTTCTTAGTGGTCGGTTTGGAAATAATGCAGGTAGTGCAGGACCTGATATACTTGTTGACCTCCTCCCAAAGTTTCGGCCAATAGAAATGTTTTTGTAGCATCACCACTATCTTTTCGACGCGGAAGTGTAATGCCACCCGACCGTAGTGGTATTCCCATATCATCTTCACTCGCTCGCTTGATGGAACACATATATGGCCCAAACGACACAACAACCCATCCCGAAGATGGAAATTATCGACAACTGTGTTTTCACCCAACATTCGGTAGGTGGTGGTGAAGTCTCGGTCTATCTCATAGAGTTGGCGCCATCTAGAGGTATCATGGACGTAAGAGTCTAGCACCGTGGTGAGTGTCGCGACTGGCGGTCTGTTGAGGCAATCAGAGATGTGATTGGTGCTTCATGTTTTATACTTGATGTTGATGTGGAATTACCGCTAGTATGTGGACCACTTTTGATGGCGGTCATTCTGCAATTTTCTTCGTGTCTGCATGAACTGCAGTGGCTTATGATCAGTGTGGGTGACAATCTCCTTCCCAAGAATTTAATGTCTCCACTGGCGGCAAACTTGCAAAATGGAGTACATTTATGTGTCATAAGTAGGGTACTTACAAACAACATATGATAGTGTCTCACTATGATAGGCCACGAGGTGGCTGTGCTAAGTGATAAAGACATCCACAACATAGTCTTAAGCATCTATCTCGATTTCAAAGGGTTGTTGCAGGTACGGTAATGAAAGTACTGGGGTTGAGAAAAAACGATGCTTCAAATCATTGAATGCGTATTGTTGGGATCGGCCCCACGCAAATTTTTCCTTACCACCACCCCTGGTTATTTGGCTGAGGGCCCATGCAATATGGGAGAATCCCAACATGAACCTGTGGTAGAAATTGGCAAGGCCCAAGAAGATCCAAAGCTCAGTGAGTGTGGTTGGGGCTGGCCAGTCACAAATGAATTGGATCTTGGATTGATCCACATGTACGCCATGTTGATCAACAATGTAGCCCAAGTAATGGACCCTGTCCATGCCAAATGAACATTTTTTCAAGTTGGCGTATAGCTTGTGCTGCTGCAGGATGTGCATAACCTGCTGAATATGCTGCAAGAGTTCAACCCAAGTCTTGTTGTAAATGAGAATGTCATCCATATACACCACTACAAAATTATTGGTGAATGGTCACGGGACATCGTCCATCATCCTCTTGAAAGTGGTTGGAGCATTTGGTAAACCAAAGGGCATGACCAACCATTCAAAAAGGCCTTCCTTTGACTTGAAGGTAGTCTACCATACAACTGTCTCTTCTATCGGGACCTGGTGGTAGCCAGACGTCAGATCAATCTTACGGAAGTATTTGGCCCCTATGAGTTGATCAAGGAGGTCGTCAATTTGGGGAATCAGGTACTGGTTTCTTACTGTGATTTTATTCAGAGCCTGATAATCAATGCAAATTCGCCACATTCCATATTTCTTTTGTACCAGCACGATTGGGCTCCCGCAAGGTGATGAGATCAGACGGATGTGCCCCTAGTGGATAAGTTCTTGTATCTGTTGCTTGATCTCCTCATTCTCTAATAGAGAGCGGTGATAGACTGGCCCATTGGGAAACGATGCACTGAGGGTCATATTGATTGGGTGCTTGACCTTGTAGTGCAAAGGTACCCTGGTAGGTGAAGAGAAGATATCCAAGTATTCTTCCACGACCTTATCCACTTGCTTCTTCTGTGTGGAGAGGTTGGCCATAGAGACCCTGGATGTGGCTGTGATATATCGCTTATTCTGAGAGAAAATCACAAAGAAGACAAAATTCCCCATCTAAGAGATGACTTTCCTTCATTTCTTAGTAGAGATCAAGGAAATAACACTAGGTGGGATTGCTTCGGGTATCCTGCATAATTTCCTGTTCAAAGTAATAATAACACTATGAGGCCTAGACTCATATACAACATGACGTTTCCATAAATAAGGTTGGCTGAAAATAACATCACAATATTTGAGAGGAGAAACATCACACAATACCTCATCTTTGAAGTACTCGATGTTGTACAATAGTAGACACTGTTAGTTGACATGGAGATCGCTTCCTTTGCAGAGCCATCCAATGGTGTAGGGTTGTGGGTGTGGCATTATCGGCAGGGAAACCCGCTTGAATACCTCTACTGATATGAGGTTCTTCTGGCTATCGATATCAACGATGAAGTGCAGTGGGGTGCCTTTTACCCACAACTATGAATGGAAAAGGCACTCTCCTTCTTATGGCTCGTCTGGTTCACCAGGTTGGAGCTTGGTGGTAGCAACGATGACACTAGGTTTCGTGTCAATGATTCGTCTTCCCCTTTCTGGTTCTAACTCAAAGTCAGAACCTGCATTTGATTCAGAGGATTTCACTTTGGCCACCATCGACTGCTTTGAATGGCAGTCAATAGTGTTATTCTAAGGGCTCTTATGGAAGTCGCACCACTTCCCGGTATCTTTCTTTGTCTTTCCAGTGTCATTTTTTTCTTATGGCTTGGAATATTTTTCCTAATACTGTCCATATTTGCTTTGTCCTTTTTTCTATGGGTTGGGGCCACCTTTTCCAAGATTTTTTTGTGGGGGGTTCCCAGACCCAAATTGTCCTGTCTTTTGTTTGAGCTTCTGCTCGATTTTGACGACATATTGGTAGGTCACGCCCAAGGATGAGATGTCCAGAAATTCCATTTCAGTCTGGATGTATCTATGTAGAGAACTACGATACTTTATCACAAGATGTCACTCTAAATCTTTGATACCCAGCTTGGTGCGCAAGGTATGGAAAATATTTGTGAAATTTGGCACTGCTTGGTCTCTTTCTTGCCGTAGTGTGGTCTGTTTGGTATACAAGTCATCATAACTTCCGACAGGGTAGTATTATTCCTTAATAGCATCCCTAAAGTATTCCTAGGTGGTTGTGACTATATATAATGAGTTTTCCTCTGTTTCATTTTGCTCACGGAAAATTTCACACCAATATTTGACATGGGGAATGGCTTTGACGAGCGCAAAAGTACTATTTTCTCTATTCGAAAAGTTATGGACATAAAAATACCCTTCTAGTAGATTCAACCACTTGTCTACATAATATGAGCCTATATAACCTTCAAATAAAGGAATATCGAACTTTATTTGTACCTTGAAGGGGGCGGTGCCTCTGCTCGAAGAATATGCATCGCCTGTTGGTAGTCGCCGAAGGATTTGCGTGAAACTATCCATTATCTCGTTCCTCTGTTGTGTGAGGGCTTCCTCAATCAACAATTTGAAAGGATCTCTTGTCTTATCATATTTATTTTCTCCTGCCATGAGAGGTCGCTTAGGTGTGCGAGATCTTTTTTCCTCAAGAGAAACAAGCTCAAGACCCAACTCTTTGTACTCCGACCTCATTGGGGACATGCATTAAGACGACAAGGAGCAGACTGTTTTGATACCACTGATCCAGATTTTATGAGAAGAACGAAATGAATACATATTATTAACATGTTCTTAACACAAAATAATAGAGATAAAGTAAAACTAGTTTTCTATTCAATAAGGAAAAAGTTGAAACTGTAAAATGCAGCGAAAACAAGCTTGTTGGAATGGTGGCGGCTTATCTCTGAGAAGAGATGTCGAAGCTATGCTCATTCGCAAGAAGATGATTAAAATGAGTCTATGAAGGAATTTTTACAATAAACAAGAATGCTAAAAACCCTATACATCCAAAAAACTAACCCTAGGAGATGAAGCGCCAAAAGTCACGTGGGCCCCATTTGGATAAGTTAGTACATCAACTTCTCGGGGTCGTAACTTTTGCAGACGATCTCCGTTTTAGGAATATGATAGCCCGCTGAAAAGGTATTGTCGAGGAGATTCATTTTGGGGGAAATATAGAATGAATTTATATATTGACGCCCATTTTTCCAAAAACTATCGTTTAGGGCCTCAAAACGGCTCCGAAAGTGAAAAACTGCTAAAAATAGTGAATTACAAAAATTGCCAAAAAACTGTTTTAAGCCAGTTGGAAAAGGTGGGTGATCATCGATATCCAAATAGATCAATCCTCCTTCCTTAGGATTCAATGGTATCCAGTGCATTGATCTACCCCATCAGATGAGGAAATTTATGTTGAATTTGGCCCCGGGTGAGCGACTTGCCTTGGTGTAGGAGCTACCCTACTTTGACGACTTGATAAAGTTGGATCCTTTGCTGTCGAGTGCCCTTGATCTGTGTGTCCAAAATCTGATCACTATATGCCTGTTGTATGCATTCGGGGTTGAGATCTGTTGGTGTCAGTTGTTTTTCTACTTTTGAGGTGTCCAATAATGGTGGGAAATAAGGGTGAAGGAGATCCACGTTGAAAACTGGGTGCAGGCCAAGGAAAGGAGGAAAGTTGAGCTCAAACGAATTATCCCCCATGGCCTTGGTAATGGTGTACGATCCATAATGGAGTGGCCAAAGCTTCTGATGGGCTCCTGTAAGGCATTCTTTCTGAAAGTGCAACCAAACTTTGTCGCCCACCTGAAACTTATGTGGCACCCGATGTTGATCATGGCGTTGCTTGTACTTGTCATTGGAATTTTGTAGGATATCTTGAACGTGTTGGTGGATGTACTGGATCCGCTCAATGAACTGGGTGGCTTTGTCAGCTTCAGTTGGAGCAGGAGATGAGTCGGTCGAGGTGACCGCAAAGGGAAGTGCAACATCTATGGGACCCAATGGTTGGAATCCAAACCCCACCTGAAAGGGGTTGTGGCCGATTGAGCTATGCAGGGATCGGTTGTAGCTATGTTGGACATAGGGAAGGCTCTCAACCCATGTGAGAGGGTGCTTGAAATTATACATGCAAAGGATATGCACAATCATTCGATTTACAAACTCGTTTTGGCCATCCATCTGGGGGTGGAAAGTTGTGGATTTGGTGAGCTTGGTGTCCAGCAGTGACCAGAGGCTCGACCAGAATGTGTTGAAAAATCAACTATCCCAATATTAAAAAATTGTTTGAGGGATTCCAAAGTGTACCCGGACTCATTCAAAGAAGATCTTGGCAGTGGCCTCTATTGTGATGCTCTTCTTACAGTCAACCATAATCGCCATCTTAGAAAAGCGATCAACGACCACAAAAACACATTCATTTCCCCACTTGGTGGATGGGAGGCCCGACATGTAGTCCATTGAGATGGATTCCCATGGCCTATCAGGAGTAGGAAGAGGGGTGTACAGGCCCTATTTCTTGGTGGTCGGTTTGGAAATAGCACTGACAATGCAGGACCTGATATACTTGCTGACCTCCTATCAAATTTTTGGCTAGTAGAAATGTTTCTGTAGCATCGCCACTATCTTTTTGATGCCCAAGTGTCCTGCCACCCAACTGTAGTGGGATTCCCTGATCATGTTCACTCGCTCTCTTGATGGAAAATAGATATGGTTGAGAGGACACAACAACCCATTCTGAAGATGGAAATTATCGACAATTGTGTTTGCACCCAACATTTGGTAGGTGGTGGTGAAGTCTAGGTCTGTCTCATAGAGTTGGGGCTATCCAGAGGTCTCATGGTCGTAAGAGTCTATCACTGTGGTGAGTGCCATGACTGGCAATCTTCTGAGGAAATCAGTGATGCGATTGGTGCTACATGTTTTATACTTGATGTTGAGGTGGAATTGTTGCAAGTATGTGCACCACTTTTGATGGCGGTCATTCTGCAATTTTCCTTGTGTCTGCATGAAATGCACTGGCTTATGATCAGTGTGGGTGATTGTCTCCTTCCCAACAATGTAATGTGTTTAGTGGCAACAGGCTTTCACAATGGAGTACATTTTTGTGTCGTAAGTAGGGTACTTACGGACAACATATGATAGTGTCTCACTATGATAGGCTACGAGGTGGTCGTGCTGACTGAGAATGGTGCCCACAACATAGTATGAAGTATCTGTCTTTATCTCAAAGGGTTGTTGCAAGTATGGTAGTGAAAGTAATGGGGTTGAGCACAAGAATTGCTTCAAATCATCGAACGCTTATTGTTGGGACCGGCCCCACGCAAATTTCACCATTCCACCACCCCTGGTTATTTGGCTGAGGGCCCATGCAATATGGGAGAATCACAACATGAACCTATGGTAGAAATTGGCAAGGCCTAAGAAGCTCCGAAGCTCAGTGAGTGTGGGTGGGGCTGGCCAGTCACAGATGACTTGGATCTTGGTTGGATCTAGATGTATGCCATGCTAATCAATGATGTAGCCCAGGTAATGGACCCTGTCCATGTCGAAGGAGCATTTTTCCAAGTTGGTGTATAGCTTGTGCTATCGTAGGGTGTGCAGGACCTGCTAAATATGCTGCAAGTGTTCATCCCAAGTCTTGATGTAAATGAGAATGTTATCTAGATACACCACTACAAAATTATTGGTGAATGGTCGCAGGATATCGTCCATCATCCTCATGAAAGTAGTTGGAGCATTTTTCAAACCAAAGGGCATGAACAACCATTCAAAGAGGTCTTCCTTTGACTTGAAGGCGGACTTCCATGCATCTATTTTTTCTATCGAGACCTGGTGGTAGCCAAACTTCAGATCAATCTTACTGAATTATTTGGCCCTCGTGAGTTTATCAAGGAGGTCGTCAATTAGGGGAATTGGGTACTAGTTTTTTACTGTGATTTTATTCATAGCCCGATAATCAATGAAAAGTCACCAAGTTCCATATTTCTTCTGTACCAACACGATTGGGCTCCCTCAAGGTGATGAGTTGGGACAGATGTTCCCCTTGTGGAGCAGTTCTTGGATCTGTCGCTTGATATCTTCATTCTCTAACAGAGAGCGATGATAGACTTGCCGATTGGGCAGTGGTGTGTCAAGGGTCATATCGATGGGGTGCTTGATCTGGTAGTGCAAAGGTACCCTGGTAGGTGAGGAGAAGATATCTGAGTATTCTTCCATGACCTTATCTACTTCCTTCTATTGTGTGGAGAGGTCGGTCGTAGAGACCCGAGATGTGGTTGTGATCTTTTTCTTTTTCTGAGATCAAATCATGAAGAAGACAAACTTCCCCATCTAAGAGATAACCTTCCTGCATTGTATGGCAGATATCAAGGAAATATCACTAGGTGGGATTGCCTCAGGTATCCTGTAAAATTTCTTGTTCAAAGTAATAATAACACTACGAGGCCTAGAATCATATACAACATGATGTTTCCATAAATAAGGTTGGCCCAAAAGAACATCACAAACTTCGAGAGGAGAAAAATCACACAATACCTCATCTTTGAAGGGCTTGAAGTCGTATGACATTTGGCACTGTTGGCTGATGCAAAGATCGCTTCCTTGGTGGAGCCATCTAATGGTGTAGGGTTATGGGTGCGGCATTGTCTCTAGGGCCAACTGCTTGACGACCTCTACTAAGATGAGGTTCTTATGGATACCGCTATCAACAATGAAGTGAAACGAGGTGCCTTTTAAACACATATGTGAATGGAGGAGGCACTCTTCTTCTTCTAGCTCGTCTGGTTCACCAGGCTAGAGTTTGGTGGTAGAAAAAGTGGCACTAGGTTCCGCATCAATGATTTGTCTTCCCCTTTCTGGTTCTGGCTTAGATTCATAACCCACATATGATTCAAATTCTTTCACTTCAGCCACCAACGATTGTTTTGAGAAGCAATCAACAGTGTTATGCCAAGGGCTCTTATGGAAGTCACACCACTTCTCGGTATCTTTCTTTGTCTTTTTGGTGTCCTTATTTGCTTGCAGCTTGGACTTGTTGTCCTGATATTGTCCATCTTTTCTTTGTCCTTTGTTTTGTGGGTTGGGGCCACCCTTTCCTGGCTCTTGTTATGAGGGGTTCCCAGGACCAAATTGCCGCGTCCTTTGTTTGAGCTTCTAATCGATTTTGAGGGAATATCGGTAGTCCGCACCCAAGGATGAGATGTCCAAAAATTCAATTTTGGTCTGGATGTATCTATGCAGAGCACTGCAATACTTGAGCACCAGATGTCGCTCTGAATCTTTGATACCCAGTTTGGTGTGCAAGGTATGGAAGATATTTGTGATATCTTGGATTGCTTAGCCTCTTTCTTACCGCAGTGTGGTCCATTTGGTATACAAGTCGTCATAACTTCCGACATGGTAGTATTTTTCCTTAATAACATCCCTAAAGGATTCCCATGTGGTCGTGACTGTAAATAATGAGGGTTCCTCTATTTCCTTTTTCTCACAGAAAGTTTCCCACCAATCTTTGACATGGGGAACGACTTTGAGGAGCGCAAAAGTAATCTTTTCTCGATTCGAAAATTTATGGACAGAAAATACCCTTCTAGTAGATTCAACCACTTGTCTACAACATCTGCATCTATCTTACCTTCAAATATAGGAATATTGAAATTTATTTGTACCTTGAAAGGGGCGGCGCCTCCGCTCGAAGAAGATGTGTCACCTGTTTGTAAATGCCGAAGGATTTGCGCGAAACTATCCATCATCTTGTTCCTCCGTTGCGTGAGGGATTCCTCAATCATCAGTTTGAAAGGATATCTTGTCCTGTCATATTTATTTTCTTCTGCCATGAGAGGTCGCTTGGGCATGCGAGAGATTTTTTCCTCAAGAGAAACAAGCTCGAGACCCAACTCTTTGTACTCCGACCTCGTTGGGGACATGGATTAAGACGACAAGGAGCAGACCACTCTGATACGATTGATCCAGATTTTATGAGCAGAATGAAATGACTACATATTATTAACAGGTTCTTAACACAAAATAGCAGAGATATAGTAAAATTGGTTTTCTATTCAATAAGGAAAAAGATGAAACTGTAAAATGCAGTGGAATCAAGCTTGTTGGAATGGTGGTGGCTTATCTCTGAGAAGAGATGTGACGGTTGTGCTCATTCACAAGAATATTATTACAATGAGTCCTTGAAGGCCTCTTTATAATAAACAGGAATGTCAAAAACCCTAGACATCCAAAAAATTAACCCTAGGAGATGAAGCGCCAAACGTCATGTGGGTCCCGTTTGGGTAAGTTAGTACATCAACTTCCCGAGGTCGTCACTTTTCCATACGATCTCCGTTTTAGGTGTATGATAGCCTGTTGGAAAGGTATCATCGAGGAGACTCATTTTGGGGGGAAAATTGAATGAACTCTCAAATTGCACCCCGTTTTCCCAAAAAACATCGTTTAGGGCCTCAAAACGGCTTCGAAAGTGAAAAACTGCAAAAAATAGTAAATTACCAAAATTGTCAGAAAACTATTTTGAGCCAGTTGGAAAAGGTGGGTGGCCACCGATATCCACCTGGATGAACCCTCCCTCCTTAGGAAGAAATTTTATCCATTGTATTGAATTCCCCCATCATATGAGGAAATTTCTGCTGTATTTGGCCCAGGGTGAGCCACTTGCCTTGGTGCAGGAGCTTCCCTTCTTTGACAACTCAATAAAGTTGGATCCTTTGTTGTCGAGTGCCCTTGATCTATGTGTCCACAATCTGATGATTGGATGCATTTTTTATGCAATCAGGGTTGAGCTCTGTTGGTTTAATTTGCTCTATTACTTCTGAGGTGTCCAATAATTGTGGGAAATAAGGGCGAAGGAGATGGCGTATGTCTCATAATGAAGTGGGTGAAGCTTTCGACGCGTTCCTGTAAGGCATTCTTTCTGCAAGTGCAACCAAACTTTGTCGCCCACCTAAAACCTATGTGGCACCCGATGTTGATCATGGCACTGCTTGTACTTGTCATTGGACTTCTGTAGGATATCCTGAATCTATTGGTGGATGTGTTGGATCCACTCAATGAACCATGTGCTTTTTTAGCTTCAGTTGGAGCAGGAGATAATTCATTCAAGGTGACCGCAAGGGGAAGTGCAACATCTATGGGACCCAATGGTTGGAATCCCAACCCCACCTGAAAGGGTTTGTGACCAGTTGAGCTATGCAGGGCTCAGTTGTAGCTATGTTGGACATAGGAAAGACTCTCATCCCATGTGAGAGGGTTCTTGGAATTATACATGCAAAGGATATGCAAAATCATTTGATTTATGACCCTGGTTTGGCCATATGTCTGGGGGTGGAATGTCGTGGATTTGGTGAGCTTGGTGTCCAACAGTGACCAAAGGCTTGACCAAAATGTGTTGAGAAATCAAATGTCCCAATATGAGACAATGGTTTGTGGGATTCCAAAGTGTACCCAGACTCATTCAAAGAAGAGCTTGGTAGTGGCCTCTACTCTGATTCTCTTCTTACAGGAAAACAAAATCCCCATCTTAGAAAAGTGATCAACAACCGGAAAAACATAGTCATTTCCCCGCTTGGTAGATGGGAGGCCCGACATGTAGTCCATTGAGATGGATTCACATGGCTTGTCAAGAGTAGGAAGAGGGGTGTACAGGCCCAGTTTCTTAGTGGTTGGTTTGGCAATAGCGCAGAAAGTGCAGGACTTGATATATTTGTTGACCTCCTCCCAAAGTTTCAGCCAGTAGAAATGTTTCTTTAGCATTGCCACTGTCTTTTCAACGTTGAAGTGTCCTTCCACCCAACTATAGTGGGCTTCCTAGATCAAATTCACTCACTCTCTTAATAGAACAAAAATATGGCC
The DNA here is from genome assembly GCA_000966675.3 of Picea glauca. Classification (NCBI taxonomy): domain Eukaryota; kingdom Viridiplantae; phylum Streptophyta; class Pinopsida; order Pinales; family Pinaceae; genus Picea; species Picea glauca. Next base: position 223,608 of record JZKD02S0723846.1, read on the forward strand.
CAGATAACACAACAAACCATCCTGAAGATGGAAATTATCGACAACTGTGTTTGCACCCAACATTTGGTAGGTGGTGACGAAGTTCGGGTCTATCTCATAGAGTTGGGGCCATCCAGAGGACTCGTGGCCGCAAGATTATAGCACCGTGGTGAGTGCCATGACTGGCGGTCTGCTAAGGCAATCAGTTACATGATTGGTTCTTCTTGTTTTATACTTGATGTTGAGGTGGAATTGCTGCAAGTATGTGGACCACTTTGGATGGCAGTCATTCTGCAATTTTCCTCATGTCTTCATTAACTGCAGTGGATTATGATTAGTGTGGGTGATTATCTCCTTCCCAAGAATGTAATGTCTCCACTAGCAGCAGGATTTCATAATGGAGTACATTTATGTATTGTAAGTAGGGTACTTACGAACAACATCTAATAGTGTCTCACTATGATAGGCCATGGTGTGGAGTCGTTTTTGGATCTATCGCTTGATCTCCTCATTCTCTAATAGAGAGCGGTGATAGATTGTCCCATTGGGAAGTGGTGCGCCAGGGGTCAGATTGATGGGGTTCTTGACCTGGCAGTACAAAGGTACCTCGGTAGGTGAGGAGTAGATATCCGAGTATTACTCCACAACCTTATCTACTTGCCTCTGTTGTATGGAGAGGTTGGCCACAGAGATCCTGGATGTGGTTGTGATCTTTCACTTATTCTGAGAGTGAATCATAAAGAAGACAAACTTCCCCATCTGAGAGATGACCTTCCTACATTTCTTAGCAAAGATCAAGGAAATAGCACTAGGTGGGACTTCCTCGGGTATCCTGTATAATTTCCTGTTCAAAGTAATAATAAAACTATGAGGCCTAGACTCATATACAACATGATGTTTCCATAAATAAGGTTGGCCCAAAATAACATCACAAAATTTGATAGGAGAAACATCATACAATACCTCCTCTTTGAAGGGATTAATGTCATATGACACTCGAAACCTTTGGCCAACGCGAAGATCGCTTCCTTGGTGGAGCCATATAATGGTGTAGGGTTGTGGGTGAGGCATTGTCGACATGGCCAGCCACTTGATGACCTCTATTGAGATGAGGTTCTTCTGGCTACCTCTATCAACGATGAAGTGCAACAGAGTGCCTTTTACCCACATCTTTGAATGGAAGAGGTGCTCTCCTTCTTCTGGCTAATCTGGTTCACCATGTTGGAGCTTGGTGGTAGCAATGGTGGCACTGGGTTCCGCATCAATGATCCATCTTCCTCTTTTTGGTTCTGGCTCAGAGTCAAAACCCGCATCTAATTCAGAGGCTTTCACTTTAGCCACCAATGACTACTTTGAGCGGCAGTCAGCAGTGTTATGCCAAGGGTTGGAAGTCGCACCACTTCTCAGTATCTTTCTTTTTCTTTCTGGTGTCCTTCTTTGCTTGTGGCTTGGACTGGTTGTCCTGATATTGTCCATATTTTATCTATCCTTTGTTCTGTGGGTTGGGGCCACCCTTTCTTGGATTTTGTTCTGAGGGTTTCCCAGGCCCAAATTGTCACGTCTTTTGTTTGAGCTTCTACTCGATTTTGATAGCATATCGGTAGGCCATGCCCAAGGATGAGATGTCCAGAAATTCCATTTCGGTCTGGATGTATCTATGCAAAGCATTGCGATACTTGAGCACCATATGTCTCTCCAAATATTTGATACCCAACTTGTTGCGCAAGGTATGGAAGATATTTGTGAAATTTGGCACTGCTTGGTCTCTTTCTTGCCACAGTGTGGTCCATTTGGTATACAATTCATCATAACTTCCAACATGGTAGTATTGTTCCTTAATAGCATCCCTGAAGGATTCCTAGGTGGTCATGACTATAAATAATGAGGGTTTCTCTGTTTCATTTTTCTCACAGAAAGTTTCCCACCAATATTTGATATGGGGAACGACTTTGAGGAGCGCAAAAGTAATCGTTTCTCTATTCGAAAAGTTATGGACAGAAAAATACCCTTCTAGTAGATTCAACCACTTTTCTACAACATCTGTGTCTATATGAACTTCAAATATAGGAATATCGAAGTTTATTTGTACCTTGAAGGGGGTGGCGCCTCCACTCGAAGAAGATGTGTCGCATGTTGGTAGTCGTCGAAGCATTTGCGCGAAACTATCCATCATCTCGTTCCTATGTTGCATGAGGACTTCCTCAATCAACATTTTGAAAGGATCTCCTATCCCGTCATATTTATTTTTTCCTGCCATGAGATCCCTTGGGCATGTGAGAGCTTTTGTTCTCAACAGAAACAAGCTCGAGACCCAACTCTTTGTACTCCAACCTCGTTGGGGACATGCATTAAGATGACAAGGAGCAGACCACTTTGATACCACTGATCTGGATTTTATGAGCATAATGAAATGACTACAGATTATTAACAGGTGCTTAACACAAAATAACATAAATACAGTCAAACTGGTTTTCTATTTAATAAGGAAAAAACTGAAACTGTAAAATGCATTGGAAACAAGCTTACTGGAATGGTGGTGGCTTATCTCTAAGAAGAGTTGTGACGGCTACGCTCATTCTCAAGAAGATAATCACAATGAGGCTTTAAAGGAATTTTTACAATAAAAATGAATGCCAAAAACCCTAGACATGCAAAAACCTAACCCTAGGAGATGAAGCGCCAAAAGTCATGTGGGCCCCATTTGGGTAAGTTAGTACATCAACTTCCCGGGGTCTTAACTTTTGCATACAATCTCCGTTTTAGGCATATTATAGCCTTTTGGAAAGGTATCGTCGAGGAGATTCATTTTGGGGGAAATATATAAGGAACTTAATTATTTCTCCCCATTTTCCCAAAAAACATCGCTTAGGGCATCAAAATGGCTCCAGAAGTGAAAAACTGCTAAAAATAGTAAATTACCAAAATTGCCAGAAAACTGTTTTGAGCCAGTTGGAAAGGGTGGGTGGCCACCGATATCCACCTGGATCAATAAGTGTCTTTATGTTTTTTTGAAAATGTTATGTTATGAATTATGATGTTCTATTATGGAATTTCTATTGTCTATATGTATGAATTATTGATGTTGTATGTTGTTATTATTTCACATAACTATGTTCATATGCAGAACATATCAATATATTTCATGGTATGAGATTGGTAAAAAAGAGAGAGAGTTTTGTGTGGCGTGGCCGAACCTGGTGGTTAGGGATGTTACAAAGTTGTATCAAATCAATTTTGTTGAAGTTGTTGGTAATGGGTACGTTACAAAGTGGTATCAGAGCTCCAGTTTTCAACACTGAGCTTGGATGGGCCAATTGGTGGAACACGAAAGTGAAATTTACAGACTGTGTTGGAAAACTGGTTGACGAAATGTCAAAAAATGGATGTTTAAAATTTGTTTGTTGAAATTACAGCAGTAAAATTGAGAGAAATTTCATGGGTAATGTGAAGAATTTAGCCTCTTTGAAAATATTCGAACATAAGAAAATCAAAAAAATTTGGGTATTTTTCCATACAATGACATCGACATGACATGGAGGCCACGTGTCAGCTGACATGGTAGAAGAAATACGTGTGCTCCAAAAGTGGAAGTTACATGTTGGACGAGATGACAGTTGGCAAGTGATGTGGATCCATGGGGCAGACCAACTATTAGTCCCACTAAACTGCAATAAGATATTGGAAATTTGTCTAAGTGCCAGTCCCACAAAACTGCAGTAATATCTTGGAAATTGGTCCAACGAAACCCTGGTAAGAAGATGTAAAAATGGATAAGTATTGGGACTTCTCGGACAGACTTATGAAAAGAATAATGCAAGATTATGAGTCCACGAGTCCGCAAAGATGGAAAAATGGCTAAGTGTTGGGACTTCTCAAACAGAGTTATGAAAGAAAGGTTACAAGGTTATGAGCCCATGAGTTTGTGTAGATGGAAAAATGGTTAAGTGTTGAGACTTCTCGGACAGACTTATGAAAGGAAGGTTGCAATATTGTGAGTCTGTGATTCCATGAGTCCACGAATGATTCAGATTATTTTCAGCACGAAATGAGAGTGGAGATATAACACAGAAATATATAGAGATATTCCAAGAGAGCCAATAATATAATAGAGATATATCGGATATATAACAAGAGGCACATATATACAGTAATACAAAATTTCTATTAATGAGCGAAACATACAAATTTGTAGAAATAGAGTGAAAGACTCGCTAGAATGGTGGCAGCTTATCTCTAAGAAGAGATGTGATGGCTACTCACATTCGCAAGAATATTATTTTTACAATGAGACTCCAATGGCCTTTTAAACATAAATAAAATCCAAAACCCTAACCCCGGAAGATGAAAAGCCAACAGTTTTGTGGACCCCATTTTGTGTAGTTTGTTGTATCAACTTATCGAGGGACTAACTTTGGAATACAATCTCTTTTTTGGGTGCACGATAGCTCGTTGGAAAGGTATCGATGCGGAGATTCATTTGGGGGTCTCAATCAGAGCCTTTGGCTATTATATAGGTGGCCAATTGTGAAAAATCATAGTTTATACCCTCAAAATGGTCCTGAAAGTTTAGGAACCGAAAAACTGCTAAAAATAATAAGTTGTCAACAAACTGTTTTGAGCCAATTGGAATAGGTGGGTGGCCACCGATATCCACCTATATTAGCGAAGATGGAAAAATGGCTATGTTGATGATGGGTTCATGGAAGGGTCTTGGCCATAAGAGTCTAGGTAACCACCCAGAAAATTGATCTCGAAAATTAATTTCACAAGAAATTCGAAGAAAGAATTATGATGCATTATTGGAACAAAATTGTGCATAAATTTCATGAATTTGATAAATTATTTAGTCTAAAAAATATTGTTTCCTGCATATTTTCCAGATTTAACATAATTTAGGTCAAAACAGGATCAACAAAATGGAAGATACACATAGGACTTACATCCATGAAGAGGAAGTCAAGGGGTTGTATGTCAATTTGAGTAATGATGGTACAAATTCAAATGGACGTGGATAAGGCAAGGAGGAAAGCATGAACTTAGTAGAAACCATAAAAAGTATGCAAAAGGATGTCCAGAGTTATAAAGAAGATAATGAGAGGCTTATGAGATCCAAGGAGCAGCAAGAAGGATTCAACATCAAGTTAATGCAGAGCTTGGATAGAATAGAGAAGAAGATGATAAGAAGACTGAGTCAAGAAAATAAGGGGGTCACAAATCTCATGATGAGAGGAGAAGAACAAGAAGTGTTGGTAGGCATCATCATCACTCACCAAGGAATTCAACTAGGAGATAAAACAGTAGTTCAAGTCCATCCCCTATCAAGAAGCATAAGAAGAGGCCTGGAATAGATGAACTACAGGGAGAGATGAATAAGATCAAGCCTCCTACATTTTATGGTGAACACAAGAAGGATGAGGATGAAAAGACGTGGTTGTTGGGCATGAGGAAGTACTTCCAGTTACATAACTACTCCTCACAAGCAGAAGGAAGAATTTCCATCTATCAGCTCAAAGGAAAATAATCAAGGTGGTGGGACCAATTTGTGCAGGTGTGGCACATTGATGAGAAGAAGGTTACTTGGAGGGAATTCAATAGGTATTTTCAAAAGAAATACTTGACCAAATTATACTATGATAAGAAAATGAAGGATTTCTTTGAACTCAAGCTTAGGAGTATGACCATATATGAGTCATGAGAGAAGGTTTTTAGAGATATTGAAATATGTTTCTTTCATTAAGGATGAACAAGTTGAGATTCATAGGTACTTGAGTGGGATACCATCATTCATCAGTGATAAGATACAATATGACGATCCAAAGATACTAGAGAAAACTATAAGAAGGGATAATTTCCTTTATGATCAGGATAAAGGAAGACCGACTTTCCAAAGGGTGTGGAAAGACAAAAAGAAAAGTAAGATGGACTAGAGGACTAAGGGGATCAAGCCACCATTCTTCAGAAATAATTCTCAGGGACAACCAACCTATATAGAACCTAGAATCGCAAAGGAAATAGGGAAAAGACCAAGGCAACCACCTATTCAATGTTGGGGTTGTGGAGGAGATCATGTGTTGAGATATTTCCCTCACATAGGTGAAAAAGTGAAGACTGCTTACAATGTACAACAAGCTAAAACAATGGAGGATGTGGGAAAAAATGTAACAAGGATCTATGCAACTCTGGATAACAAAAAAGTTGAGTTTCAGTCACATATGATTGAAGTGGAGGGTAATATCAACAAACAATCCATTGCTATTTTAATTGATTCAAGAGCTATTCATAGTTATCTAGATCCTAAGATGGTGGAAAGTTTTCAATTGCCAAAAAGCAAGCTCAAAAAATCTTGGTTAGTGAAACTAGCTACATGGGTTAAAAGGAAAATTAATGAGATGGTTAAGGCATGTCGAATAGACATGAATGGATTAAGCACAAAAGTTTATTTGAATATCATACCTTTGGGCTCATATGATTGCTTCATTGGTATGGATTGGTTGGACAAACATCATGCTATCCTAAATTGTTATAAGAAGGAATTCAATTGCTTGGATGAGGAAGGAAAGTTGAAGAGAGTTCAGGGAATTCTCAGGGTAATAACCAATAGATATGTTTAAGACTTATAGCTAAAGAAAAGTTCCAGGAAAGGGTGTCATATAATTGCATCACATATGGAAGAGACACCTAAAGATAAGGTGCCAAGTATTGAAGATTATTCATCCCTAAAGAAGTTTGAAGATGTATTTAAGGAAATATTGGGATTTCCACCCAAGAGAGATATTGATTTCTCCATTAATATGATGCCTGGACTATCCCCAATATCCAAGACTCCTTATAAGATGAGCACTCTATAACTAAAGGAATTGCAAATGCAGCTTGAGGAGCTTTTGAAGAAGGGGTATATACACCCAAGTGTGTCACCTTGGGGTGCCCCAGTGTTTCTTTTGAAAAACAATGATGGTACCTTGAGGCTTTTCATTGACTTCAAACAATTGAATAAGGTAACCACGAAGAACAAGTACACTTTTCCAAGGATAGATGACATCTTTGATCAACTGAAAGATGCTAAGATATTCTCCAAGATTGATCTTAGGTCAGGCTATCATCAGGTAATAATTAAAGAAGAATACATCAACAAGACTACTTTTAGAACAAGGTACGGTCATGATGAGTTCACGGTGGTGACATTTGAGTTATCAAATGCACCAGTTGTCTTCATGTGTTTAATGAATGGTATTTTCAGGGCCTACTTAGATAAGTTTTTCATTGCTTTCCTAGATGACATTCTTATATATTATAAGTCTAAGGAAGAGCATGAGAAACACTTGAGGATGGTATTATAGGTATTGAGGGAGCATCGGTTGTATGCAAAATGGAGCAAGTGTTCATTCTACTAGAAGAAAATTCATTATTTGGACCATATCATTCCAGAGGAAGGAATAACAGTGGACCCATAAACGATAAAGGCCATTGAGGGTTGGCCAAAACCAAGGAATGTCTTTGAGGTGAGATCATTTATGGGACTTCCAGGTTACTACAAAAGGTTCATTGAAGGATTCTCAAAGATTGCACACCCAACCACTTCCTTTCAAAACAAGGGTGTGAAGTTTGAGTGGACAACAGATTGTTAAAGGAGTTTCCAACACTTGAAAAATTTATTGACAAGTGCTCCAATATTAAAGATTGTTGATCCAAATGAAGACTTCATTGTATGCATTCATGCATGTAAAGAAGGACTTGGTGGATTTCTTAGTCAGAATGGGCATGTGGTATGCTATGAATCAAGGAAATCAAAGGAGCATGAAAGGCACTATGTTACTCATGATTTACAATTGGCAACCATAGTGCATCCCTTGAATATATGGAGGCACTACCTCATGGGGAAAATATTTGAATTAAGGACATACCATAGTGGTCTAGAATATTTATTTGGACAACCAACTCTAAATGCCAAGCAAAGTAGATGGTTGTAACTTCTCAACAAATATGACTTTGATATTAAGCATACCAAAGGTAAAGAGAACAAGGTGGCAGATGCACTCAACATGAGGTTGCATGATATGCATGCTAAAACCATTAGCATGTACCAATCATATTTGAAGGAAATATTTCTAGAGGCTACAAAATCAGATCATAAATACTTTGAGGTAAAGGAACAATTTCAGCAAGGTAATTTGTAGTAGAAAAGTGAAGAATATAAGCTAGGAAAGGCTGGAATTCTCATGTACAAGGGTAACATTTATGTGTCAAATTCTCAGGAATTGAAAATTTTTATTTTAAAAGAAATGCATAATGTACCTTATGGTGAACATCCAAGATACCATAAAACCATTACAGTTGTCAAAAGAAAATATTATTGGCCGGGTATGAAGAAGGAGGTTGTTGATTTTATTGTCAAGTGTTTGGAATGTCAAAAAGTACATACTGAGCATAGACACCCAGTTGGTCTGCTACAACCATTACCCATTCCTAAGTGGAAATGGGAAGTTGTAACAATGGATTTCATCACCAAGCTAACCAGAACAACCAAGAAGCATGATTCCATCATGGTGGTGGTGATAAGCTTACTAAAGTCGCCCACTTTATTCCAGTAAAGCTCACTCACAAGGAAGCCAACATTGTTGATATTTATATGAGATAAATTTCTCGAATTCATGGTATACCCAAGACAATTGTGTCTGACAGAGATCCAAATTTTACATCAATTTTTTGGAAATGATTATTCAAAGGTGTTAACGCTCTGTAATTTTCCCAAGGCTGCGAAGGCAGTCACAGAGGTAACCTCAAACCACTTGGAGTCTTGGATCTAGCCCTCCAAGACTCAGAGAGGGATCTCTCTGTACAATTTAGCTTGGTTTGTATGGGATGGATGTTAGGCTAGTTATGAAAGTAATGAAAGTATGGGGTTGGGGTTTTGGTTTTTAAATGGTTGGTTTGGGACAACAAGGAGGGCCATTGGGCAAATGGGGTCTGCACTTAAATATGTGATCCATTCTCATATCTAGATGAAGCTCTTACACAGGGCAAGGTAGTGGAAATGTTGGATCGAATTAAGTTTGAATGGTGTCGATTTGAGGAAGAACTAGGGGAGGAAAAATCCAAGCAAATGAGCAGTTAAGAATTCATAAACTGAGCTTTTTAGAGGAGAAACATAAAGATTATCACAATATCAGATGCAGAATATTTTACAATAAATTCTTCTCTGTTATTATCTTCTGACAATAAGAATTGAAAACAAGTGAAAATATGACAGGAAAAATACTTAGCAGAGAAAGAAACGCCACCAATACATCCACACAAGAATCCTGTAAAAATCATGCCCATTACTGATTGGTCATTTAAAGATTATAGAAACGTTTTCTGGAATGGCAAAGCCCACGGTCCAACAAAGAAAATTAACCCTCACAGGTCGAACCCCTCCTTCCTCTTTTACATGTGCATATAAAGCTAAAGGTACTATCAGTCCTGAAAAACTCGAACTCTACCCTGCTTTCTAAAAATAGAAAACAGTTACAAAGATTGACACATGTCAATTGTCTCCTAAAACAAACCAAACAGTAAATTAAAGGGAAACTAAATTTAGAAACTGTTGCTTGGTTGTCCTGAATTTGCTAAAAGGTTGTTGATGTTGTGTTGGCAGTTGGAGAAACGATGCTCTAACCACTGCATGAATTATAGGAAATCTCTGTCACGTTAAGGACACCTGCATGTACCTCTACACCTGAGACATCCCCAAGTGTCACACAAATTTCACTTAATATGTGAATACTATTACTCTTGAGTCTTCAGATCTTAATGCAAATCAACAAATATTATTAGAACTTCTCTTGTTTCAATGGCATAGCAACAGAATCTTAATAGCATCACATATCAGCTAACTTCCTCCCCAATCAGGTTAAGACCAACAAGCACAAACGACACGCCCTGAAATAGTAGGAAATAGAAATGAATGCCTTGGGTTGATAGCAAACCTCTGGCTGATGCAGTGAGGAGGAGGAAAGCCAAAGCCAGCTCCTTTCTATACAATCGATTAATCTTTTTGATTCGAGGTGTAGAGGGTTGCTTTCTCAATTTACTCAACATATCGAAGCCAGTTTCAGAAGCCCCACGATGAAGTGGTTGGCTTAGAGTCTTTGATTCTTGTTCGGCCACAACTACCAAATCTAGTTCAGAAGCTCTGCATGTCTTCTTTGTCACAATCCATTCATAACCACTGCCAAGTTGAAACAGTCTAGATACCATAGCATTGAACTTGGTAACAGACATAGTATTTTCAAAAAGAAGATAAGGGATAATGAAAGGGAATGATCTCGGTGTTGGCAGCATATTCAAAAATGACATCACTGCAGGGATATAGCATATCACCCAGAAAGGTAGCTCTACCTCTGGTACAAACATGGTCATTGAAAGAATAATACAGAACAATGTAAAGGAATAAAATGGAAGAATCAACTTTCTCAAAAGGAAGAATAACAAAATGAGGTTCGCTTCCTTGCCAATAGATAACTTGGAAGTAATTATATCTAGAAAGCATAGTCGAAAAAGATTCATAGGACCAAAATGCCATCGATGTTGTTGCTTCCTGTAGGCTTCATAACTCTCTGGAACCTCACAAGGGACCATGACATCATTGAGAAAAATAAATCTCCACCCTTTCAGATGGGCACGCACAAAAATGTCCATATTTTCAATAGTTGTTCTTTCAAGCCAACCTCCAGATTCCTCAAAAATAATGCCAACATATCCCAATGCAAATACCAATACCATTGCCAAATCCTTATTGGCAGCTACCCAAGAATGATTGATAGTTGCTGCTCCAGCAGCTACAGAGGCAAAAATAGTAAGAGCCTCTCAATCCTTTTCACTTCAACAATTAATTGTTCAATTTGAATTGCATCTCTGACATCTAGACCCAGATCTGAATGTGCATTATCAACTAAACATTTCCCATTGTGGACTTCCACTGTGGCAATGATCAAGTCTCCAGGCCTGTAAACTTCTCAATCTGTGCTCACTTTCAAAGGAGTGGATGAACTATCATTTTCCAAATTGGTAGCTGAAGAAAGGGGATTTTCCCTTCTGTGTTGAATGAAAGGTCCTCCATGCTTATGGTTTTGATCTAGCTCTCGGATGTTGTAGTGGTCGATGCTTAGCTCTAATATATGGTCATTTTTTTTGAATCTGTGGCCCTGCATCCTTGTGACCAGATCCCCCTACCAACAGATTTTCTCCAATCTGCAAGTGTCGAAGTATTCGTAGTATTCTTCCACCATGGCACTGGTACTATTTGATTAATGCATGTCGGGCATGAAAGGCTTGAGCTCTGTGGTGTGAGATGGAAAACTTTGCGCAGCGGAAATGATGAAGATAAATATGATAAAGAGATGGTGTTTGTGGGAAAAATGAATTGGAGATTGAGTCTAAATTAGAGCCAATGATTTTAATAAAAACAACTCGTTAATACTCTGTTGGACAGCGTGCTTGGTTTGACAACTTGGCACTTGCTTGATTCCTGTTTTTTCTCTCGTTGGTGATGGCACCTGGAGTTGTAATTCTGATAGCTGTGAAATCATTCTGGCATCTACGCATGGGGATTGAATTTTTTCTCCAGTTTTGGCATAAACCCGATGATATGTGCCAATGGATAGTCACTTGGAAGTTTGGCGCTTTTCTGTTGCAATGATGTTGCGTGCTAACCCTTGACATGTGTTGTGTTGCTATGTGATAGGTTGCGTGGAGCTAGATTCTTGTGTTTGGGCATTGGCTTGCAAGTTTGTTGCTAACCGTGGCTTGGTGTGCTAGTGCTCCATACGACTTTGATCTCGGGATTTTGATCATCATGTAGCTCGGCGCTCTGTCTATATGACTTGGGGACGAAAACCAACATCTGTGTAAGATCCCTAGTCATGATATCCACTAAAGATGGTGCATCAACATAAGAACCTGCGCGTATTGTCTGTCAACACCCTAACATTTCTTGATACATGAGATCTGGTCAACCCCTGGGTGCACAAAGTAATTCTGTGTTTTTTATCTTTAAAGTTTTGGGGATTAATCCCACATTCATGAAGAGAAAATAAAACTGAGTATTGATATATGTCAATAGCCACAATGCATTCCGATGAAGTGAGCCCGAGGCTATCAACTTTTGCTTGGCCCCTTGCGCTCGAGTGTTGGCTTGTATGTTTGTAGTTGGTTTGTGAAATGGTGCTAACTCTCGTTGTTGAGTGCTTGGAGATTGGCCCTAAGACAATATACCTTTTGGAAAATAATTTTTCAAACAATTTATATTTTGAAAAAAAAAACAGAACACTCTGCATAAAGGCCGAGGGGCCAATTTTGGCTTAAAAGACCAAAAATTGATTATAAAAACCAAATTTGGCTAATAAACCAAACTTTATATTTACCCACAAGAATAAATTTTTTCCATTCAAACCAATTCATAATTTTTTGCTAAAAATGCACCGGAATTTTAACATGCTTCGAAGTTCGCATGCAGGTTCTTGGCTTATGCTTGGTCAGAGTCGAGCGCTTTCTGCTGCCTTCACTATGCCTCATGAGAAAAAGAGTAATGCTTGAAATAGATAGATATAGTCAGAATATTGATTCCCCTATTATATAGGGTTCTAACAAAAGGATTTGGGACCAATTTTAACTTTAGCACAACCTATCATCTCGAGTCAGATGGGAAAACAAAGAGGGTGAATCAAGTGATATAAGAAATGTTAAGGATATATGTGATGAATAAACCATCCAAATGGGAGGATTACTTGCATTTAGTGGATTTGTCTTATAACAATGGGTATCAAGAATCTCTAAATATGAGCTCATTTGAGGCAATTTATGGTAGAAAATGTAACACACCAGTGATTTGGGACAACCCAACAAACAGAGAAGTGGTTGGACTAGAATTACTCATGGAAATGGAAGAGTAGATGGTGAGATAAAACAGAATTTAAAGGTTTCCCAAGACATGAAGAAAATTTATGATGATAAGGGTAGAACTCACAGAAAGTTCAAAGTGGGTAACCATGTGTTCTTGAAGTTAAAAGCCAAAAGAAGTTCCCTGAATTTGGGAAATTGTTCAAAGCTAGCAGCTCGTTATTGTGGACAGTTTGAAATCCTGGAGAGGGTTGGTCCTGTAGAATATATTCTTGTCTTACCTACATCAATGTGTATCCATAGTGTATTCCATGTATCATTTCTTAAAAAGTATGTACCTAATTCTAATCATGTCATTGATTGGAATGTGATCCAGGTGGAGCAAGAAGGCGACTTTCCAGTGCAGTTGGTTTGCATATTGGACCGGAAGATCAAGCAACTCAGGAATCGATCCATAGGGATAGTAAAGGTCCAATGGACCTGGTATGGTCTTGAGGATGCAACTTGGGAGAATGAGGATGTGATATGAGAAGAATACCCATATATTTTTTAATACTTTTGAAGTTTTGATTGTATATGTGTATATATTGCATTGAGGACAATGCATAAATAAGGGGGAGGGGAATGTAATTGATCCAGATTTATGAGAGAAATGAAATGAATAATATATTGAATACAATAACATAGAGATACAGAGAAAAAAAACATATATCTAGTGAACAATAAATTCTATTGAATAAATAAAATAGGCTGAAACTGTAAAATTGCAGAACTGAAAACAACTTGCTCGAATGGTGGTAGATATATCTAAGAAGAGATGTGGCTTCTACACGCATCTGTGTGAGAAGAATGATTACAATGAGGCTCCAAAGGTCATTTTAACATTACTCATGAATGAAAAAACCCTATACATCCAAAAACCTAACCCTGGGAAATGAAACACCAAAAGTTATGTGGGCCCCGATGGGTAAGTTGGTACCTCAAATTCCCAGGGTTGTAACTTTTTCATACGACCTCTGTTTTAGGCATGTGATATCCCATTGGAAAGGTTTGTTTGAGAACTACACATAATGTCATCAACTCTGACTTCATCTATAATTAGACTGTGGCAAGATTAAAAACATTGTTTAGGGCCCCAAAACGACCCTGGAAGTACAAAAATATGTACTGACATGAAAACTTCCAAACTAAACCATTTGGATTAGGTGGTGGCCACCAATATCCACCTAGAAGTTGTGTATGGATTCAGGCAACCCCAAAAGTGTATAACCCACAATCACAAATAATTACAGAAGAATGTGTTGAAATAAAACAACCAAAAGGAGCCAGTTGGAATAGGTGGGTGGCCACTAATATCCACCTGGATCAATCCCCCCCCCTTAGAAAGAAATGGTCTCCATTGCATTGAGTGCCCCCATCCGGTGAGGAATTTTTTGTTGAATTTGGCTTTGGGTGAGCCACTTTCCTTGGTGCAAGAGTTGCACTGCCTTGACAACCCAATAAATCTAGATGCTCTATTGGTGAGTGCCCTTGACCTATGTGTCTACTATCTGATCAATGGATGCATGTTCCATGCATTTAGGATTCAGCTTTGTTGGTTTCAACTATTCTGTGATCTCTGAGGTGTCCAATAATGGTGGAAAATATGGCTGGAGGAGGTCTCTGCATTGAACACTGTGTGCAAGCCAAGGAAGGGGGGAGTGTTGAGCTCAAAATCATTGTCACCCAAAACCTTGGTGATAGTGTACGACCCATAGTGAAGTGGATGGAGCTTTTGATGTTGCCCTGTAAGGCATTCTTTCTGCAAATGTAACCAGACCTTGTATCCCACCTAAATTTGTGTGGTACCCAGTGTTGATCATGGTGTTTCTTGTACTTAGCATCGACTTTCTGCAAAATCTCATGGACATGTTGGTGGATGTGTTGAATCTTCTCAATGAATCAGGTGGCTTTTTCAGCCTGAAACTGAACATGGGAAGAATCTGTATGTTTTTTTGCAAGAGGTAGTGCAACATCAATGGGACCCAAGGGTTGGGATCCCAGCCCCACCTGAAAGGGGATATGGCCGGTGGAGCTATGAAGAGCCATGTTGTAGCTGTGTTGAACATAAGGAAGACTCACATCCCATGTACGTGGAGGCTTAGAGTGATACATGCGCATGTTGTGCACAATCATTTGATTTAGTGAGCTTGGTGTCCAATAGTGACCAGAGACTCGACCAAAATGTGTTGAGGAATTGATGTCCCAATCGAAGATGATGGTCTGTGGTATCAAAAAATGGACCCACACTCATTCGAAGAAGAGCTTGGTAGTATCTTTCTATGTGATGCTCTTCTTCCAGGCTGTGAGAATGGCCATCTTCGAAAACTGATCAACTACCACAAATACACAATCATTGTCTTTCTTGGTGGATGTAAGGTCGGACATGTAATCCATCGAGATGGATTCCCAAGGCCTTTCGAGAATAGGAAGAGGGGTGTATAAGCCTTACTTCTTGATGGTTGGATTGGAAATGGCACATGTAGTGCAAGATCCGATATACTTGTTGACGTTCTGTCGAAGTTTTGTCCAATAAAAATGTTTTTGTATAATGACCACATTTTTCTCTACACCAAAATGGTCTTCCATCCGACTATAGTGAGCCTCCCAAATCATATTTTCATGCTCTCTTGCAGGGATAGAGATATGGCCTAGATGGAATAACAATCAATACTTAATGTGAAAATCGGTGACATTCTTTCCTATACCCAAGGGATGATAGGTGGTGGAGAAGTTCAAATCTCGTTGATAAAGTTGGGGCCACTCAGATTCCTCATGTCCATAGGAATGGAGAACGGTGGTGAGTGCAACCACAGGAGGCCGACTAAGGCAATCAATGACACGATTTTTTCTCTCTATCTTATACTTTATGTTGAGATGGAACTGTTGAAGGTAGGTGGACCACTTCTGCTCGTTCTGCAACTTCCCCTGTGTCTGTATGAACTGCAAATGCTTATGATCAATGTGGATGGTTGTCTCCTTTCCTAGAATGTAATCTTTCCATTGATGAAATTATTGTACAATGGAATACATTTCCTTGTCATAGGTGGGGTATTTTCGGATAGTATCTAAGAGTGTTTCACTATGGTATGATACCAGATGACTGTGTTGAGTAAGAACTGCACCTACAACATAGTTGGATGCATCAGTCTCAATCTTAAATGGTTATTGCAGATCGGGTAAGGAGAGCACTAGAGTTCAGCAAAAGCAATGCTTCAAATCATCAAATGCTCTTTGTTGTTCCTTCCCCCACGCAAACTTTTCCCTGTCACCACCCTTGGTCACTTTACTGAGGGGCCATGCAATATGGTAGAATCCCAACACGAACCATCGGTAGAAGTTGGCAAGTCCCAAGAAGCTCTGAAGCTCGGTTAGTGTGGTCGGGGCTAGCCAGTCATGGATGACTTGGATATTAGTTGGATCAACATGTACCCCATGCTCATCAACAATGTACCCCAAGTATTGTACCATATTCATGTCAAAGGAGCATTTTTCCAAGTTGGCATATAGCTTGTGTTTCCACATAGTGCTCAAAGCCCGTTGAATATGTTTCATGTGCTCCTCCAAAGTTCTATTGAAGATGAGGATGTCATCCAAATATACCACCACAAAAGAGTTGGTGAAGGGTCTTAATACATCACCCATCAACCTCATGAAAGTGGTTGGTGCATTTGTTAAGCCAAAGGGCATGACCAGCCATTCCAAGAGACCTTCTTTAGAATTGAAAGTTGTATTCCATACATCAGTTGGTTCGATGGGAACCTGGTGGTATCCATACTTTAGGTCAATATTGTTGAAGAACCTTTCCCCCTTGATTTGGTCAAGAAGGTCATCAATTCTGGGAATTGGGTACTAGTTCGTGACTGTGATTTTGTTTAATTATTTGTAATCAATGCAAAGCCACCAAGTCTCATCTTTCTTCTGCACCAGTACAATCGAGATTTCACAAGGGGAGGAGTTGGGTCTTATGCTCCCCTTTTGAAGTAGCTCTTGGATCTGATGCTTGATTTCATCATTTTCCATCAGTGAGCGATGATCGACTGGTCCATTAGGAAGAGGTGCATTGAGGGTTATATCAATTGGATTCTTGACTTGGCAGTGTGTCAGAACCTCAGTGGGTGAGGAGAAGATGTCTTTGTAATCTTCCGCGATCCATTCCACTTGCTTCTTTTGCAAAGAGAGGCTCTGTGTAAAGGCCACAGATGTGGTGGCGACCTTATTTTTAATGTGAGCACAGATCATAAAGAAGACGAACTTCTTGGTCTGTGAAATGACCTTATTGCATTTCTTAGCAAAGATTAAAGAAATAGCAGTAGGCAACGCTACCTCTAGTATCTTGTATAATTTTCTACCCAAAGTAATATTAACACTGCGGGGTCTAGACTCATACACAACATGTTTCTTCCACAAATATGGTTGTCCTAAAAGAACATCACAAACTTCAAGGGGATCAATATCACACAATATTGCATCTTTGAAAGGCTTGATGTCGTAGGGAAGACAAAAATATTGGCTAATGCAAAGATATCTTCCTTTACGTAGGCTTGTCAGTGCGATGTCGTCAATAGGTCCATCTACTTGACAACCTTTGTTGAGATCAGGTTCTTATGACTGCCACTATCAACAATGAAATGAAGCAAATCCCCCTTTACCCACATATGTGAGTGAAAGAGGCGTTCCCCTTCCTCTAGTTCTTCTGGTTCACTTGGATGGACTTTGGTGGTGGAAAAAGTGGTATCGGGTTCAACATCGATAATCTGCTTACATCCTTCTAGATTTGATTCAGAGTCAAAATCTTCCTCTAACTCGGAATATTTTAGCTCGGCCACTAATGACTGCTTCGAGCGACATTCTTCGATGTTGTGCCAAGGGATTTTATGGTATTCACACCATTTTCCCGTGTCCTTCTTCAACTTCTCATTAACCCTCTTGTGTTGTGGCTTGGACTGGTTGTCTTGAGAGTGGCCATCTTTTCTCTTGCCCTTTTTTGTGGGTTGGGGCCTCCTTTTCCCTGCTTTGGTTGTGAGGAGTTTGCAGATCCAAACTCTGACCTCTTCTGCTTAAATATCTACTCGATCTTGACAGTATATATATAATTCGTACCCAATGATGCGATGTCCAAAAACTCCATTTCTGTTTGAATGTGTCTATGAAGAAAGCCATGATATTTTAGCACAAGATGTCACTCAAAGTATTTGATACCCAATTTGGTGAGCAAGGTATGGAAAATATTGGTGAAATCTGGTACTATCTGGTCCCTTTCCTGACGCAGGGTGATCCATCTTGTGCACTAGTCCTCGTAGCTTCCAATAGGGTAGTATTGTTATTTAATGGCATCCCTAGAGGAATCCCATGTGGGGGAGACCCCAAATATTGCAGATTCCTCTATGGCCCTTTGCTCAGAGTAAGTATCCCACCAGTCCTTAACACGGGGGATGACCTTGAGGAGTGCAAAAGTAATATTTTCCCTCTCAGAAAAATTGTGGACCAAAAAATACCCTTTGAGCAGATTCAACCATTTATCTACAACATTTTCATTTATCATTCCTTCAAATAACAAAATATCAAAATTTTCATGTACCTTGAAGGGGGTTGCATGGCCGCTTGATGAATATGCGTCTCCTATGTGCAATCGCCAAAGGATCTGTGCAAAGTTGTCCATCATTTCATTCCTTTGTCATGCAAGGACTTCATCGAGCAACATTTTAAAATGATCTCTTGATCCATCATATTTCTTTTCATCCCCCATGGGTTGTTTTCGGGATCAACGTGATCAATCTTGCAAAGGATCAACTGGTTCGAGTCCCAACTTCTTGTACCCAGATATTTTCAGGGACATGCCCAAAGAAAAATAAATGAAGAGAAGACCACTCTGATACCACTGATCCGGATTTATGAGCAGAATGAAATGAATAAAAGAATGAATACAATAACATGGAGATATGGAGAACAACAATAGATATCCAGTGAACAATAACTTCTATTGAATAAATAAAATAGGTTGAAACTGTAAAATTGCAGAACTACAAACAACTTACTTGAATGGTGGTAGCTATCTCTGAGAAGAGATGTGGCTGCTACGCACATCCATCTGAGAAGAATGATTATAATGAGGCTCCAGAGGCCTTTTTAACATTACTCATGAATTCCAAAACCCCAAACATCCAAAAATCTAACCCTAGGAGATGAAATTCCAGAAGTTATGTGGGCCCCGATGGGTAATTCAGTACCTTAACTGCCCATAGTCGTAACTTATGCATACGACCTATGTTTTAGGCGCGTGATAGCTCGTTGGAAATTTATTTTCAAGAACTACACATTATGCCATCAAACTCTGACTCCATCTATAGTTTGACTGTGGAAAGACAAAAAACACTTTTTAGGGATCCAAAATGGACCTGGAAGCACAAAAAGATGTACTTATATGAAAACTTCCAAACTAAGACAGTTGGATTAGGTGGGTGGCTGCCAATCTCCACCTAGAAGCTATGTAGGGATTCAAACAACCCCAAAAGTATAGAACCCACAATTACAAAGAATTACAGAAGAACATGTTGAACTAAAATTGTCAAAAGGAGCTAGTTGGAATAGGTGGTTGGCCACCAATATCCACCTAGATCAGTAATACCCCTAGGCTGAACCCCAATTGTACATATGTTTTATAGGATGGTGAGCCAGGATATTATAGGACAAAATACCTATGTGACTATTAGGCTGGATATCCTAGATTGGCTAAAAGGCCAACATTCCTATTATTATAATATGTAAACACACATATTTTAATAAAGTACATCATTGTTGCCGACATTCCACACAAAAGAGATGGGGGGATAAACTCCACTAGGATGGGAAATGGGGCTAACAGTGTAAGAAGGGGTTAATATTGAGGGCTTACTCCAAAGGAATATTATATTTTTATTCCTAAATTCTAAAGAGTGGATATAAGTTTATGTTATCCTAAGTTCTTGGGGGAAGGGAACAAATTACAAGTGGGAAAAGGGAGTCCCTCGGGTTTCATGTGTCTTAAAAGACACATGTACGTATGTATATTTGGGGATATAGTGTAATTACCCATCTTCTAGCTATTATATATTCATGTTTCCTTCCATTTTTCACTCATCCATGCTACCATCTGTACTGGTATATGATTTTTTTGTAGGTCGAAGAGTCAAGTTGTTAGGCCCATAGGAATTTTCTCTCCAGGTGAGATATTTGTTGTGTCGAGGAAGCACATTTTCAGGCCTGTGAGCATTCACTTGAGGCGAGAGAATTGTTTGGACTTAATTCCCAAGGTGCCAAGCTGCAGCTACATGGCTCTGAGACTCTCTGTCCGACATGCTCTTGAAGCCCCAAAAGGGAAGTGGGGTAGACGAGGGATTGTTGAGCAGATAAAGGGCACACTTCCTGGGGTGGGACATGCATGTGGGGGATGAGGGACTGTAGGAAGGTTGCTATAGGTTGAGCTGCATCTATAGGGCTCTGAGACTTCCTTCCTAAAATGTTATTGAATCCCCACAAAGGGAAGTGGGCAGCTGAGGGACTGTTGAGCAGAGAAGGGGCACACTTCTTGGGGTGGGACATGCATGTGGGGTATCAGAGACTGTAGGCTGGTTGCTAAGATAGGCACTTGAATATGAGAATTTTTTTCAATTATCAGACCTTAGACTGGCTTAGAACCTTCTTTTCCCGAGTAAAGTTTAGACCCAGCTCAGGGGTGACCCACTGTTGAGATTATGAGAAATTTGGTCTATGGTTGGGAGGAATGTGGAATGTCTGCACACAATTGGTGTTTAATTCACTAAATATAAGTGTCTTTATGTGATTGTGCAAATGCTATGTTTTGAGTTATGATGTTCTATTATGGAATTTCTATTGTCTATATGTATGAATTAGTATTGTTGTATGTTGTTATTATTCCGCATAACTCTGTTCATATGAAAAACATATCAGTATATTTCATGGTATCATAGTGGTAAGAAAAAATAGAGAGTTTTGTGTGGCGTGGCCCAACCTAGTGGTTGGGGACATTATAAAGTGGTATCATAGCAATTTTGTTGAAGTTGTTGGTAATGGGTACGTTACACCGGTTGCCTTCTAGAGAAGTTAGGTCGATATAGTCGACATTTCTGCTTAAATGTTATATATAGAGTTAGGTCAATATAGTTGATGCTCCAACATGTTGTAGTAGAGGAAATGCTAGAATGTGGAAGATGTAAGTAAGTTATGGAGGAAGGATGATTCAAAGTTAGTTGGAAATGTTTTTCGAGTATTAGATGTGCCACTCTTATTTCCTTGGTTCCTACCATGTTTAGAACACTTGATTTGATGCATTTCTAATCATTTAAGTGTGATGATCAATGACTAATGAATTATTGCAATTTTGTTAGTAAAGATTATTGAATGATGCATTTACTTGATTTATTGTTCATGCTTAGTTGTGAACATACAAGAATTATGGATTAGAGGCAGTGATTGTTTATCATTAGTAAACATACAATATATGTGTATGTTTTCTACACATACATACATTGTGCATGTTTGCTACACATATATACATTGTGCATGTACGCTAGTACAACTAATTGATGTGTTAATTACTAAACTAGGTTATTAACTACTTGATTAATGATTTAATGATTTTGGAAATTATATTGCATACTTAAATATATGATAACATTAAACAACCCATTGAATTTGATTATTGGTTGGTATGATGAATTAAATAGGTATGGTGGAAATTTTGGGGAAAATGGTAGTTTCATTTATAAGCTAGAACGAGAATAAATACTTTGTATTTTATTTTATTATTATTTTATGTAATTCATTTATTATTTTATTCTATTTAATATTTTCCCTAAAATCTAGAAGGGGAGGTTGATGGCCCATTAATGAGGGTGGTTAAGGAGACTTTCTAGAAATGTGTATGGGAAAGTGCTAACTACAGAGAGGATGGAGTGTTGGGGATGCATAGAGGTTGATCATTTTTGGAAGGGAAAATTGCTCTTGAACTATGAGAAACTTATATCTATGGCACTAGAATGAACTATTTGTGATCCATGACACTGAATTATCGAGCTATTTTGGATCTATGGCACTAAACTCTTGTATGGATTATTAATTGATTGCATACTAAATGATTGACAATTGTTGTTCTTGTTGCTTCAGACATTGAAGGTTATGATCACTAGAGCTAGCTAGATAGATAGACCATTCCTAGTTGGCTAAAGGATTAAATTCAATTTGGGTAAGAAAAATATGGAGTTAACCTGTAAAAATGAAATAGAATAATAAATATTTTCCCCTATTTACTCCATTAAAAATCTTTGAGAACTTATTAATTAGTTGTTCAATGAATTTCAAGTATAATGCTTTAAATTTAATATTCTAACTACATCTTAACTATTGTAATTGTAAGATTAATTGTTGTAGATTTATGATTGTATGCGTGATAACCGCAATGATATATTTATTTCTTAGGTGTAAATTATAATTTTACACTAGCAAATAAGAAAACTTGTAAGTTGAAACTAGTGTTATAAATTTCATATTTATGGAAGTTGATTTGAATAACAATTAGATATATAATGGTAATTAATAATGTTTATTAAAAAGTTAGGATATTAAAAAGTGCATGATATTAGCGATTTAGTTTAAAAACTAGAACTTTAAAGGCCATAGCCATAACCATGCTTTCTAATTTGTATTCATAAAAACTAAAAAATTTGTAATTTCCTACACATATGAGGAAATATTAGGAAATATTTGGAAGATAATTTAAACTAAACATAAAGGAAATTTGGAAGATAATTTAAACTAAACATAAATTATTGGAAATTAAAGAGGAAATTTGGAAGATAATTTAAATTAAACAAAAATTTATTGAAAATAAAAGAACCATTTATTATAAAGACAAGTTTGATACACTACGTAAAAACAAAAATATATAGAATACCAAAAAAATGAAATCAAGTTCTATACTACAACTCAAACAAAAAAATCAATAAACCCATGAAAGGGGTTACTTTAAAAGATGAAAATAGGGGTACATAACCTTGACAATTATGGAATAAAACCTAACAACTTACTAAGAGAAAAGATAAAAAAAAAATGAAAATAAGGTACATAACCTTGACCTTGACAATTATGGAATAAAAACCTAACAATTTACGAGGAGAAAAGATAAACAATGTTAGCATATTTTGAGGAACATTTTTTATTTTTTATTTTTTATTGATTTACTTTTATAAAAGAAAAAACAAAGAAAATATTTACTTTTATAAAAGAAAAACAAATTAGGATATATATCCTAATTTGTTTTTCTTTTACAAAAGTAAATATTTTCTTTGTTTTTTATAAAAGTAAATATTTTCTTTGTTTCTTCTTTTATAAAAGTAAATCAATAAAAAAATGTTCCTCAAAATATGCTAACATTGTTTATCTTTTCTCCTCGTAAGTTGTTAGGTTTTTATTCCATAATTGTCAAGGTCGTACCCTATTTTCATTTTTTTTCCTTTCTTTATATATATATATATATATATATATATAAAAAGAGAAAGAGTGATTTTCATTTTTAGAATATATACATAATTTCTTAGTTTATATAAGAGTAAATATTATTCATCTCAAAAGTTATTCACATTTATAAAATAAATTTATATATGTGTGAGTGAGAGAGAGAGATAAAAAGTAAAATAATAACCAATATAACAAATTAAAACAAATACAATTTAAACAATAAATAAAATAAATAAATAGGATGAAAGTTAAACAATAAACACATGAAAACAAAAAATGGGTGAGGGTTAATGAAATTAATTTGAAGGTGATATGCACCATGGTAGCAGGTAGCACACCCTTGGATGGTTGTCCTTGAATCCATGGTTGCATACATCAATGGGTCATCCATAGACCCTAGGTTGCACTACATTTTTAGCATGTAACCATACAAGAAAATAAAAGGGGGTCACACCACTTCAATCATGCACCCCACTTGCAATTTCATAAATGGGTTGAACCCTTCAGACCCTTGAACTAGGTTGTGATCAAACCCTCAAGTAATGATATGTAAATTGTCATGGATATTCCACTGGAACAGTTTGTCACAATAGATCTAATAAATACTGAAAATTTTTACTATTAAAGTTATTCTTCCTTTAGATCTCCAGAATATTTAGTTACTGTTTTTTTGCTAATGCATGAAAAAGATAAAATGCGGAAAATAGAGAATAGTAAAATACAATCACACCATCCACAAATAAACACAAGATATGACCTGGGAAACCCAATAATAGAGAAAACCCAGCTAGAAGGTGAGGTTGCTCTGCTCTCTTTTCTTTGGTATAGAAATGATGCAAGTACAAAGAAAGAGGCACTCTATGTAGAGTTTCCTTCGACCTGTGGCCTGTATGGCTGCTACAAAATCTCTCCTCCTATGTTATGCTCACAGAATACCACTCTCAGATGTTTTTCTCAGTTATTGAACAAGATACAATTCAAAATAATGGAACCCCTTCTCCTCTTAGTGGCCCAATATTTAACATATCCTGATAGCCGTCTAGGGATAGGTTTTTAACTTCCTCAACCCTAAATTGTGGTAGGTTTTTGAACCTTCTATATTCTTCTAGAAATCTCTCACATGGCTAGCCCCATATGCATGAGTAATGGGGGTTGACGTGGCATCCTCTCATACCATGGTGGTCAACATGATAGGTCAACTTGCGAGAGTCATAAATTTTGCATATGAGCTCTGATTGACATGATTTTTGCATTGTTGAAAAGGTATTGATGTGTATAATAACGTTACGGGGGCCTTACTTTTCTAGGAAAATTTTAACCCCAAAAAATGTCATTTGATTCCTCAAAATGGCCCTAGAAGGTTTCAAACCTCAATTTTCCAAACTGGGACTTGCCACTAAAATGACCTTACAAGCTTATTCTTCCAATTTTTCCACCCTTAAAGAATTGAGATAGATGAAAAACAATATAATGATCCAATAGGGATCAAGTAGTCCACATATAGGAAGAAAAGGGAAGGCTACGTGAAGAGGAGGAAGAAGAATGGGGAGGCCACACCTCACAGAAAACCCAAAGAAATTTTGAGGGGCCACGACCCAATATGTGGAAATGGAGGGGTGGAATTGAATAATTTATCCATGTAGAGAAATAGAGAGGGCCATACCCATATTTGAAAAATCTCATACTCGCAACAAAATCTTATAAAGACAAAACCAAGCAACACACATTATGGAGTAAAAATAGTGAGAATAGAAGAGAAACAATAGAAAAACTGAAGATGAAACAATAACCATGGAAGAATGACAATGGGTTACCTCCATTGTTGCAATTCTCCTCTATGAAATGCCTGGTTAAAATATTGATTGTAGTTGGTTGAGAGGAAAGGAAAAAGAGAAATGAGAAAGAAGAATGAAATTAAGATTTAGGGTTTTTAGTCCTCTTTGATTTATCAAGGCAAATTCTTATGTTTATCAAGGAAAACCTCATCTAAATATTTGTTATGAGATCCTCATGAGCTAGATGAGGTACTAAATTTGAACGTTTAACTCTAAGGTAATTTGTTTTATTTCCAGAAAATATTCTATCGCTATTCAACGACTAGTTTTTATTTGCCTTATATTTGTAAATACAGTGATGGTGGAAGGGTTTATAGTCAAATAGAAATTAATCTTTATATGAGAAAATAATCTTTAAGAAAAAAAATTATATGGAAAATTAACTTTATTTTACATTTGTTTACATGTTTTGTAGGCCTCTACTAATAAAGTGAGGGTCAACTCTTTCCATGTTGTCAACACACTCTTTAACATAACCACCACCCTCTATCTTAGGTAAATGAGAATGGTAACAATGGCGCCTCTCGTTCAAAGGATTAAGCATGTCTAATTGATCCCATAGATGTAGAAAATATAAAAAACCTTAATATCAAAGACATGTATGAACATTCACCAAACATTTTGTAGGATCCTGAAATTGGACTCTTTGTATTGTAAGATCATTAGATGTGAAACTACTTTTTAGTTGAAAAAAATGGAGACCTTCGACTCTTCCTCTTGCTATCCCATTTCCTTTAGGTCTCGTCTGCGTTATAGAAACGCTTCCCCTCCTGAGCTTTGTCAACTCGGAACCCTCGAAAGGTTTTCTCTGTGCGCGTTCTTCTTGTGCTTTCTCTTCTAAGCTTATGGACTTAGAACAAGTCTACTCTTGCACACTCCTGGTTCTCTTGAGATTTCGAATAACTCAAATTCAAGGTTGTTTCTTGGAAAGAAATGCCTCACGCCCTCCTGGCATTCTTCTGCTTGATGCACACCTTGCAAAGCCTACAGAGTATTCAACAACCCTGTGAGTGTCTTCTCTTCGACACTTTCCTTTCCTCAGAACTCGAAATAGAATTCTTTGGTGCACTCTATGCACTTGCTCAATGCCCTCTTGGCAGAGCTCTACAGAACCTTCAGTAGTTTCATCTTCCCTGAACTCGAAACATAGTTCCTTTCTGTGCACTCCTTCCACCTCTGTTGATGAAGGTTCAACACTATCCCTCTTAAGCTTTCCTGAGGTTACCTCACCTCCGTCAATGCACACCTTGCGGACTATGTGCACTCCTTGCACTCGGAAACTCAAGGATGAGAAGAAATTGAAGCTTATGCAATGTTTCACCAGTTATGCATTCAAAACACAAAATGCATAAAAACATGCAAACACATACAGACAATTCATGGTAGGAAAAACTGCTCTTCTATTAATTCAGAAATGTCTATACAAGGTGTTTACAAAGGCTGGACTATAACAAATCTTAGCTCTCTCTCGATACCTATTTGCTCTGGTCTCTCCTCCTATCTCTCTCTACTCTAATTTCTTCCTTACAAAATGAGGGCTCCCATGAGCTTATCCTCAACCACCGTCTCTGAGCTATCGCTAACACAGAGCGACTCCTACGGCTACATTACATAAATGGATGTTGTAGACCTGACTGATCTAGACTTAGCTGCAGGTAACCATTAAAGGAAACCTCAACCACTACCTATACAAAGGCGTGGTCTAGCATTAAAAGCCTTACAACATTTATTGAAATTTCAAATTTCAAAATTGAGAGGGTTGTACCTCTCCCTTTCTCCATTAAATGTGTGTTGGATGTGTTGGTTGGCTGGCACGCTGCTGACATGGAGAGATGCTCCTGCATCATACTCCTCAACTGGAAAAATCATGATCTCCTGATCATGAGCCCCTCTTATCCAGTGTTAAAATCCACCTGGATCCCAAACTTTCCCTTGGAGCTGTCCATCTGCTCCTCTGCTTTGTTGATGTTGTTGTTGCTGCCCTGCTACTCTTGCAGGCTCCCTTCTTCTTAGCTTCTCATTGCTGGCAGTATCTACTGCTGAACTCAACATCAGCCTTCTGATTTCTTCAATCACCCTATCCAACTGATCCAGTGGTTAGCTCTCCTTATGCAGTCTTCTCTGCTACACTTCTGTCTCCTCAATGGGAAGATCTGCTCGATCTCCCCTGCTATCTTTATCTCTCTTTGTGGCACTAAGTGGCCACTCTGTTGTAGACTCCAGCTCTGCAGTCTCCTCACTGAACTACTGCTCAGCTTCTTCCTGTGGCAGTTATGGTGCTGCCATTTCTCCTCCTGGCATATTTCCAGCTTCTCCCCAAGTCGGTATGTTCCACTACCTGCTTCCAACTTAGCTTGTTGGATGTGCAAACTTTGCACCATCACCCTCCTTTCCAGGGCTTCCAATTCTTCACACAATTCAGCAAAATCCATGTTGTTTGTTGCATCTTCTTCCTCTTCCTCTTCTACATCTTCTAGTACTGTAATGATTTTCTGTCCAGCTTCCTGGCTGAAAACTTTGAGCCATTCTATTGAATGCTCATCTTCTGCTTCTTGGGAAAACATTAGTATCTGCTCCATTTCTTCCTCCATGATAGTTTCTACTAGTTTTCCTCCTGTTGTTGTTGCATCTGCAACACATGCTCTGGCCTCAACTGGGCTTCTTGGTAGGAATACTTCTATTCCTCCAATGATCAAAATTCTCTTTTGATTCTCTCCTGTCAACACTCCTTGCTGATCTGAACTCTCCTCTGAGTTCATGAGACTTTCAAACTGTCTCACCTCTTTCCCCTTGCCCACTTGGTAATTTGGGAATTTTTCTATTGCCCACCTGGTAGTGTATGAGACCAACTAGTCCCATCTCATTGCCCACCTGGCAATCTGAATTTTCACCACTTCCCCCTTGGCAGTATGTGATACCTTCTACTGATCTCTTCCCATTGCCCACCTAGAAACTCGAAAGTTCACTTCTTCCCACCTGGAAGTTTATGAGATCAATCGATCCCATCTCCATCAGCACTCCTCGCTGACCCAAACTCATTCCTAAGTTCATGGGACTTTCAGACAGTCTCATCGGTTCTCCCTTGCCCACTTGGAAATATGGGATTTCTGCCCTGTCCACCTAGCAGTTTACGAGATCTTTAGCTAATCTCATACCATTGCCCTCCTAGAAATATGAATTTCCACTATTGTCCTCCCGACAGTCTATGAGATCCTCCAATGATCTCATTTCATTGCCCACCTGGAAATTGGAAAATTCATCTCTGCCCTCCTGGCAGTTTATGAGACCTGAAACTGATCTCTCTTCCTCATCACTAAGGGTTTCTCCAACTTCTAGCTCACATATGCAAACCAACTCTATGTCACTGAGGCTTTCAGCATACCTCGGCCATATTTTCAATAGCCTTTGTTGTCTTTTGGCCAACAACTCCTTGACTGGCCACTTCACCTTCTCTTTCATGGGCCATTCATACACCCATCATGTTCTTGCACTCTGTTGCATTCGAAATGCAAGCTCCTCCATCCTCGCTCTTATCTTGGCAAGTTCTTTATCCATCTCAACCTTTCTCTTCATCTGTTGGCGATCCTCTCTTTGACCGTGCTTATGGCCTTCAATAGCCATCTTCTTCCCTTTGAATATTCTGTTGTTGTTACTCTGCAACTGAGAGCATTTCTAGTATCTCCTACAGTCCACCCGACTGCCTATTTTTTGTTACATCCTGCAACAATCTCTTCAATCCTCTTCATCTGAAATATAAAGATGAAGTCCAGGCTGTGATACCACATGATGCAAACCCCCTACCTCAGCAGGGTCCACTGACCTCCCGGTCTCTGGATCGTTCCTCTTCTGATCCGAAATAGCTCTTCAGGCTCATGTTGGAACCCCTTGAACAAATCCATAGGTCCCTTTGTCCTCTGGCACAGACCTTGAGAAAACCTATGCACGCACTCAGCTTTTGGCACTTTTCTCTATTCTGAACCAACACACTTTTCACGTTTCAGGGTTTCGAGACTACTACATGCGAGCTCTCCCATGCTCCTTGTCCTTCCAATTCCTAGTATCTGAAACACTAAAAAGGGCTTAACAGCTCTGGATCGCCCCTTAGCCTCCGTCCACGTGACCACCACTCTATGACCACGCGCTTAACGACAAAGTGCTACCGGCCTTTCGCGATTCGAGATTTCACGACTCCGGCTGCAACGATTTTTTTGGTCCTTCAAACTCGTGGGTCTCGGAATGCTGAAATACTACCCCTTGAGAGAACCTTTCAAGATTTTCCCTGAACCTTGACCACTCACCACATATCTCCTTGATGAATGGTCCTGATGCTTTCGCAATTTCATGAGTTGGGACTTCTTGTCTCATGACTCCTTCCCTCGAACTCCCGGTGTCCTAAACATCGAAAAGGGCTTGGATCTTTGACACCTATCCTCCAAAATGGACGACCCTGATGCTTTCGGGACTTGATGAGTCCTCTCCCTTCTATTGCTATGAGGCCTAAACCTCGTGCACCTTCTTCCAGATCCGAAGGCTATCGGCTCTTGGTGCTAGATCTAACGGCCCAGATCCTTTTTCATGTGCACCTCCCAGGGACTCAACCCTGTGCACGTATCCTTGATCCAGCGGCTCTTAAGCCACTACGCTCCAGATCCGACGGCTGGCACGATTTCGCGAACCGAGAGTTCGCAATGCAGCGACTCCAAAATCCCTTTCCGCTCTAAACCCCGAACTCCAAAATAGTGAAATTTGAGTGCGAGATTTCAGGATTTCGCAAACCGAGAGTTCGCGATGTAGCGACCCCAAAATCCCTTGCCGCTCCAAACCCCGAACTCCGAAATAGAAAAATTCAACGCCTTAGAGTGTTGGAAGACACTCGGCCTTAATCTCCTCACTGCTCTGGAAGATCCAATGATTCTTGCAACTTCGGCACTTCTTCCATGAAGTGTCTCCACCGTCCATACAGTTCCTCCCCCGGGGTGCTTCTAAGCACTTAAATCCCTCGCAACTTGGTGTGATTCTAGGGCTTTCAGGATTTCGGCACTTCTCCACGAAGCGTCTCCACCATCCATTTCAGCTACTCTCCTGTGCAACCTCCCAGAGGTTAAACTTTGTGCACCTTCGCCTGATCCAACGGTTGTCAGGTATTGGCACTAGATCTGACGGTTCAGATCTGTCTTCCTTGCGCACTCTCCTCCTGAGCTTTATTGGCTTTTTAACTTATAAGATTTTCTAAGTCTCGAAAATCTCGACCTTCGACTCTTCCTCTTGCGATCCCATTTCCTTTAGGTCTCATCTGCATTATAGAAATGCTTCCCCTCCTGAGCTTTGTCAACTTAGAACCCTCGAAAGGTTTTCTTTGTGCACATTCTTCTTGCACTTTCTCTTCTAAGCTTATGGAATTAGAACAAGTCCACTGTCGCACACTCCTGGTGCTCCTGAGATTTCGAATAACTCAGATTCGAGGTTGTTTCTGGGAAAGAAATTCCTCACGCCCTCTTGGCATTCTTCTGCTCGATGCACACCTTGCAGAGCCTACAAAGTATTCAACAAACCTATGAGTGTCTTCTCTTCGACACTTCCCTTTCCTCAGAAATCGAAATAGAATTCTTTGGTGCACTCTATGCACTCACTCAATGCCCTCTTGGCAGAGCTCTATAGAACCTTCAGTAGTTATGTCTTCCCTGAACTCGAAATAGAGTTCCTTTCTGTGCACTCCTTGCACCTCTGCTAATGAAGGTTCAACGCTATCCCTCTTGAGCTTTCCTGAGGTTACCTCACCTCCGTCAACGCACACCTTGTGGACTATGTGCACTCCTTGCACTCAGAAACTCAAGGACGAGAAGAAATTGAAACTTATGCAATGTTTCACCAGTTATGCATTCAAAACACGAAATGCATAAAAACATGCAAACACATACAAACAATTCATAGCAAGAAAAACTGCTCTTCTATTAATTCAGAAATGTCTATACAAGGTGTTTACAAAGGCTGGACTGTAACAAGTCTCAGATCTCTCTCGAGACCTCTCTGCTTTGGTCTCTCCTCATATCTCTCTCTACTCTAATTTCTTCCTTACAAAATGAGGGCTCCCATGAGCTTATTCTCAACCACCGTCTCTGAGATATCACTATCACAAAGCGGCTCCTACGGCTACATTACATAAATGGATGTCGCAGACCTGACTGATCTAGACTTAGTTGTAGGTAACCATTAAAGGAAACCTCAACCACTACCTGTACAAAGGCGTGGTCTGGCATTAAAATCCTTACAACATTTATTGAAATTTTGAATTTCAAAATTGAGAGGGTTGTGCCTCTCCCTTTCTCCATTAAATGCGTGATGGATGTGTTGGTTGGCTGGCACGCTGCTGACATGGAGCGATGCTCCTGTATCACTACATTAAATCCAAAATATAATGTAGATTGTGCCATTAAATGTGCACTTTCTAATTTGGAGGGGACCTAATACACCATTAGTAAGTTTCAAAATATGTGTTGGTTGAACTTTGAAAACCCCCTGATGAATCGTTGGGGGTTGTCAAATGATTCTCACCACAAAAGTTTGAAAGTGGCTTGATCAACCATAAGGCCATTCCAAAAATTTGGCATTCAAATGTTTGATAGTGGCTTGATACACCATTAGGAGATTTTAGAAAAAGATAACACATACTCAAAAGTTCCCTGATGAACCATTGGGCCATTTTGAAAGATGATCTTCGAAAATGGCCCAATGAGCTATCAGGCACATTCAAAAGCTGATCTTCGATATTATCCTGATGAACCATTGAGAATTTTCGAAAGGTGCATGATAAGAATTTCAAAAATGACATGATGAACTATTGGACTATTTTGAAAGATGTTAAAGTGACAGCTTCAAATTTAATGGTTCAATGAACCATCAAACACTTTAAAAGATGTTTCATTTGAAATGTGAAAGTCCCCCAATGAACCACCATGCAAATTTGAAAGATAAAATTCAAGAAGACCTCGATAGCATGCCAAGTGGAGTTGTAATATGGTAAGATGTAACTTCAAAATTTCCCCAATGAACTATCATATGAATTCTAAATATACATGCATTTGAAAGTTCAAATTATTTTGATGAATTGTTGATATAATTAAGAAGATTTTCAAAACGAACTTCTAAAATAACTTGATGAACCATCAAGTCATTCTAAAAGATGCTTCATTTGAAATTTAAATGTTTCCCAATGAATCATTGGTCACATTAAAAATATGCAAATCTTCAAATGTCAATAAATACTCGATGAACTATTAGAGAATTTTCGAAGAAGTGATCAAGAAACACAAAGGATGTGTGAAAGGAGTCAATCAAAATGTTTTGAAATATTCATCCTCTTTAAATATAAGAAATATCCCTATAGGTGATCAACAACAAAATTCAAATACAAAGGATGAAGAAGACCCCAAAAGGTAAGATGCATAAGAGATTATGTGGCGAAGACCCCCCTTCCCTCCAAAGGGTTTCTCGACCTCCTGGTCTAGGATCACTCAAACATTGAGTTGTATTAGCTCTTCGGGCCCCTACTGGAACCCAAAACATGTTACACAGGACCCTTATCTCCTTAGGTGCAAGTTCTATGAAACCCGCTGGCCCTTTCTCTAGTGCTCCTGGAAGTTTTCAAATTCACGGGTGCTAGCTCCTTATGTTAGGCCCCTTTCCTACATGTGACCTCAGGCTATGACCCAGGGCTAAACCTCTTGAGTGCTCTGCAAATTTAGACTTCGGATATCTTGGATGCAGCAAGTCTCTTTCCTCGCGAACTATGAACCGACGAAGCTACGTGGAGCCAAATCTACGACTCGTGTTTCCTCCAACAATCAATGATCACGATTGACTTTGCTTACTCAGGCTTCAAGAGTTTGTCAATATCTACTCTCAACGGCTTCCGAAGGCTCTTCCTCCGAAACTTGTGGATATTTGACACACATCTCCTTGTATTTGACAGCTCGATTATGTTCCAGCTTCGTGATTTCACGAAGCTCCTGTTCGCCTCGTATGCGAACTTCCAAACTTCTAACTCCCAGATTCCTTAATCCATTGCCACGTGCTCTCCTCAAAATCAACTACTGATATCAATTCACAACTTTGGACTTCTGACTTCGTGGCTCTTCTTTCACCAACCCCTCAAACTTCCAGAACTCCAAAGTGTTGAACACCTTACGGATAACCTCTGCATAGCTCTCCCAGATCTGACGGTCTGGAATCGTTCGCCTCCCTCCGGAACAAATCTCATCCACTGACTTTGGTGAAGGATTTAGGCATTCTCCTCCTTGACGAGTTTCCATCGCTTTCCCTCATGAGCTTAACTTCCTCGGCCTTCTTCATCCTTCAGAATGTTTTTCTTCGACACTTAGTCGACATTTGAACTTCTTTGTGGATCCTTGCGCACACTCTGTGACTATTCTCCAATCACTTCTCTACGACTAAAGTCACGCTACTCCTCTAGAACTTTGCGAATCTAAGACTTTGTCACACACTTCTTGTGGACGTTGATGCACTCCTTACATACATAAGTTTCACGCTACCTCTTTTGAGCTTTGATTCGGAGATGACCCAGTCACACACTCCTTCCAGAAATTATGCACACCTTGCACTCACTCAAAGAAGAGAAATAATTGAAACTTATTCACTCTCCACAGTGACTCATATATTCAACCCTGTAAATGCATTCATGAATACAAGAACAAGAAATAACAGAGAATTGGAAATAAACAAAAAGTCTACCATTAACTCATTCATATAGGCATAATATCAACACACACTTGGGACAATGTTCCTTTTCTATATTCATTCAACTGAACTTTACATACATTCATACACAACTTCTCTGTAGCTCCCAGCTCTTGATTATAATGGCAATCTACACATTAGATTCAACAGCCTCTTCTCAGCAACAATATCAAGATTTATACAAAGGGACTCTTCAAGTTCTTCCCTCCAACTACTCTACAGATATCCTATCGAAATAAAAGATTTCAACTACTAAATATTTATTACAATAAATGTTCAAGTCAGACAGATAAGAGCGAAAGATCCAGATCTGTACTGCAATTCATCAAATAAAAACAAAATACATTCCCCCATTGATCTTATGCGACGGCTTAGCCTCTGATCATTAAAGACACTCATAAATCAAAATCATTTCCAGATGTTACATTAATATGCCATCTTTGAAATTCAAAATATTTCAAAATGCGCGCTAGTGCGCCCAACTATCCTCCACGCGCGCTTTGATGGTGATGCTCCTGCATGATACTCCCATGGATGAAAAAATTCATGGACTCTTTTCCATGAGATCCTGGATCGATCTTCCATGATTTTGGATGTTCGCTTCACCAATCCAACTGGCATCTTCCATCGGGTGTCCTTTCCATTTTACCAAATACTCAAAATACGTCTTCCTTCATGTCTCCTTGCGAATTCGTTGGTCTATGATATGCTCCATCTGCGGATTCTCTGCTATAGGCATCTTCTTTTTCCATTGGATCTCTCCTTGATCTTCTGACCCTTCGGCTCTGCCTTCCCTGTAAGAATACAGGTCTGCAATATTTAATATGGGCGATATAACCACATCCTACGGCAGCTCTAGTTCATAAGCATTTCACCAAATCTTCTCAGGATTTTGCACGGTCTTATCTTTTTCATCTTTAGCTTATTATATGTTCCCCTTGAAAACCTTTCCTTCCTCAAATGTGCTAGAACTTGATCTCCAACTTCAAATTCAAGCTTCCTCCTATGTTGATTAGCTCTGCGCTTATATTCACTATTGTTCTTCTTCAACTGCTCCTTGATCTGATTATGAAGTTCCTGCATTTATGCAGTGAAGTCTTCGGCTCCAACACTCCTAAACTTGCTCTGCCCTAGATATCTTAACTCCGACACTCCTCTTGGATTCATTCCATACACGATTTGAAATGGACTCTTCCCAATGCTTCTATTCATTGATTCATTGTATGTGAACTCAGCTTGTGCTAGAATCTGATCCCACTGACTATGGTGCTTAGTGACCAAACTCCTCAACAAATATCCTAAGCTCCTATTCACCAATTTGTTCTATCGATCCATATGTGGATGATATGTTGAACTAAAATATAGCTATGTCCCTAGATTTTTCCATAACGTCCTCCAGAAATGACCAACAAATTTGGTATCCCTGTCTGAAACTATACTCCTGGGAAATCCATGGAGTCTCACAACTTCTTTGAAAAAAATATTTGCAACATGTGTTGCATCACTGGTCTTCTGGCATGGGATAAGGTACGCCATCTTCGAAAATATTTCCACCACCACAAATATGGAATCACTTCCTCTTTGTGTCTTTGGTAATCCCAACATGAAATCCATGCTTATTGCATCCCACGACCTCTATGGAATAGGCAATGGTTGATACAACCCAGTGTTTTGATTCTTCCCCTTGGCATACTGACAAATATTACAATTGTTCACAAACCTCTTCACCTCTGCTCTCATACCTGGCCAATAATATGAACCGTTTAATTGGGTAAATGTTTTTTCATGGACAAAATGTCCAGCTAGACCTCCACTATGCTTTTCCTTTAGTAAATTCTCCCTCATCGAACACTTTGGTATGCACAACTAGATTCCCTTGAACAACAACCCATCCTGAATCAGGTATTCAGCCCACTGACTTTTGTCTCTGAGTACATGATTCACACATGCTTCATATGCCTCTCTGAAATCTAGATCGCAGTGATACATTTCCTTAAGGTGATCAAACCCCAAGGTCTTGACTTGAAATTCATGCAAAATCAAAATTCTCCTGCTCAAGGCATCAACAACCTTGTTAGCATTACCATAAATGTGTTTAATCACAAAAGTGAAATTTTGCATAAACTCTATCCACTTAGCATGTCTCTAGTTTAATTTCTCCTATCTGGTTATGAATAGTAGATCTTGATTATCGCTATACAAAACAAACTCCTTGGGTACGAGATAGTGCCTCCATTTATTCAAGGCTTGAATTATGGCATATAACTCTTTTTCATATGTGGGGTACTTATTTTTAGCTTCATTCAACTTCTCGCTGAAATATGCAACAAGTTTGTTGTCTTGACTTAAGACCGCTCCAATTGCAACTCCACTCGTGTCACATCTTATTTGAAATGTCTTCTCGAAATCCGGTAAAACCAGAACCGATTGTTTGGTTATCTTCCCCTTCAATATGTTGAAGCTCCTCTCAGCCTCTTCTATCCATTTGAAAGACTTGTGTCTTTTCTTCACTGTATCCATCATTTGAGCACTAATCCCACTAAAGTTTCTGATGAACTTACAGTAAAAACTTGTCAATCCATGGAAGCTTCTTACCTTAAATATGTTTTTTGGTGACAACCACTCTCTGATTTCTCTCACCTTTTCGGGATCCATCTTCAATTCGTTTGAAGAAATCACAAAACCCAAGTAAATGAGTTTTGTCTTCATGAAAGAGGACTTTTTCAGGTTAATCAACAACTTCTCTTGTTGCAACCTCCTCATCACCAATGTCAAGTGTATTAAACGCTCCTCCCTAGTCTTGTTAAAGACCAGCATATCATCTAGATATACAATTACAAATTTTCCAATGAAATATTCCAATACTTCATTCATCATCCTCATAAAATTACTCAGGGCATTCATTAAGCCAAACGACATAATAAACCATTCACACAATCCCTCATTTGTCTTGAATGATGTTTTCCACTCATCACCTTCTCTCATTCTTATTTGGTGATATCCACTTTGCAAATCTATCTTTGAAAAATAATTCACTCCACTTAGACAATCCATCAAGTCATCCATTCTTGGCAATGGAAATATGTATC
Source organism: Picea glauca (assembly GCA_000966675.3). NCBI lineage: Eukaryota > Viridiplantae > Streptophyta > Pinopsida > Pinales > Pinaceae > Picea > Picea glauca. The sequence goes on from JZKD02S0723846.1 coordinate 260,695, forward strand.
TGATGGTGATATTGTTTATGGATCTCGAGTCTGTACACATTCTCCATTCTCCATCCTTCTTCGGACTCAATACAATTGGCACTTCACATGGGCTCAAGCTTTCTCTGACCAATCCTTTGTCTAACAGATCCTAAACCTGTCTTTTCACCTCCTCATTCTCTTGAGGTGTCAACCTGTACGCTGCTTTGTTTGGCAGGATTGCTCTTGGTACCAAATCAATGTGATGACTGATACTCCTGATAGGAGATAATGAGCCTAGTAACTCATCCACTATTATATCAACAAAATTCTCTAATAGTTCCATCGAAGTACTAGTAAGGATAACCCTCGGCTTCCTCACTACACCAAACTACATCTCCTATTCCTTCTTTACTTCATTCAGGAGTTCCTTCCCACTAATGAGAAGTATGCTCGTGCTAGCTTCATCCTTCATTTTATTTTCTTCAATTGACAGTAACATGTGTGTCCTACCATTCTTCTCTAAGGTGTAAGTGTTTCTCCTCCCATCATGAATGATATTCATGTCATACTGCCATGGTCTTCCCAACAAAACATGACATACATCCATGGGAATCACATCACACAGAATTTCATCCCTATGTCCTCCTATCTTAAATTCAACCAGGCATTGCTTAGTGACTATTACCTGATGACCTTTCTGCAACCATGAGACTTTATATGGTGTCGAGTGTGCAGTCCTTTCCAACTCTAGATTTTCCACCATCTCTATGGATACTAAGTTGTCAGTGCTCCCACTATCAATTATCACCTTGCAAACTCTGTCCTTCATTTTGTAGGCTGTCCTGAAAAAATTGTTCCTTTGCGCTGGCTTTTTCATCTCTGGCTCTTGCTTCAAGAGAACCTTCATCATCATCAAGGATTTCCCATCCTATGCACCTTATGCCTCAACATCTCTCTTATGCGCTTCTGAAATGTGAGTCTCACCTCCTCCTTTCTTCCTCTCGGGACAATCCCAAGACATATGCCATGTTTTTCCACATGCATAACACCTTACTTCTCCTCCTCTACATTCTCCCCTTCCTCTAGTAAAAGCGTTTCTACCACCACTCTTCCTTCCTCAAGAACTTCCTCCTCTCTCAGAGTGACTGTGTGGTTTCTCCGCCTCGTCTTTTAGTTTCTGTGCTTTATCCTGGGAAACTCCTTTGCCTCTGTTCAAGCTTTGACCTCTGTTTTGTTGAATCTGCTTCATGGCCAACTTCTCTTCTTCTTTCAGCGCAATTTGATACGCATCCTCTACTGTTATGATTGTCACCATGTTGATTTTTTCCTGAATTTCATATCCCGGGCCATTGATGTATCTGACAACCTTCTCTTCCTCTCTCTCTCTATGTCCATCCCTGATGTTCAATTTGTAGAAATCCTTTGTGTACTCCTGTTAGCGATAATTCTTGTCCTGGGCTCGAAAGCACCCGGACCTGCAGGTTGATTGGGAACACCCAAGCGCAGCAGCGGAAGGATTTCCTTCCCAGTTACGAGTCAAGTGAGCGGACAAGGTTTTGTTGTCGGCAGTCGAGATCCATCCACGAAGCAGATCAACGGTCGTCAGGATATCGGGGCTACCAAGTTACCTGACATATAACACCAAAGAAAGCCCTCATATTTCAAGGTTGAATCTGGGTCATCCGATCCTGTGACGCGTGGCACAAGATCCGAAAGCATCGGTGTTTCGGTGTTCGGGAGTTCATGGGGTGAGAGCTTCATGTTGTTCTAAACCCCGAACCCCGAACTGTCGATAGCGCCCAGGACCGGGCCCGTGGTTTTGGCATCTAGTCGTAAAGGAGAAGGTTTGGAGGAGGGGCGCTTATTTTTATGGAAAAGTCTCAGTCGTTCATCCTAAGGATGCGTGTCACAATTTCTGATCATGTTGGCATTTCGGCAGTCGGGAGTTCAAGGGAAGAGAGTTTCGTGTTGTTCAACATCACGAAACCCCAAACCCCGATAGCCCCAAAAAAGCATAGAAGCTGGGGCCCGTGACTTCATGAAGCATTTTCAGCCGTCCATTCTAAGAGGACACCTGGCGACAAACTGAGCCCTCTCGGCGTTTCGCTCGTCGCGATTTCAATCAGCAAGGATTAGTCCTTTCATATTCGCGAACGCCGAAAGCATATGGTCACGACCCATGTTTACTGGTAGAGAGGAAGGAGCTTCATAAATAAGGCCAAAGGCACCGAGTTCAGTTGCAGAGGGGATCATCGCTACCTCTAGGCGCCGTTGGGCATGATCTCAATACTATTTCTAGCATTGAAGAAAATAAAGGCAATAACGGGTGGTTGAAACCTCCTTTCATGCATTAAGTGAGGGAAATGGAGGGTCTGGTGAGTCACCTGTTAGCAGTGGTCCTATGCATCGATTTTTTCAAAGAAGCCATGCCGAGGTCCTCGATTAGACAGAGAAGTCTGCACACGCCATTTTGGCCTTTAAATGTTTAAGCTACCTCCCTTGCAAAGGCCATGCGAAGTTAAGGTAGCGTCTGTCATAGGCGCACGATCATCCTGAGCCTGCATGGGAAGATTGTCAGAAGACATGCAGATGCAATATTTTAATGCAGCGTCTTGTTTTTGCTACTGTTGTTGTTTTGGAGTATATGTAGGCATTTTCGCCATTTTTGTAAGCATCGATGGTTGAGCAAAGCTCCCTACTGTAATATTTTAGCAGCTATTCTAGCTTTCAGCTTATGCATCTGTATATGAGATTTCTTGTTTTATGACAGATAGTTCTTCTTACTCCATCTAATTTTCATATTATGCTAAGAGGGTTCGTAAACGACTGACTCGCGCGAATTGTTGCAGTTCTGTTATGATAAAGGATTTATTATTGCATAATTGTGTCCTCTGGCTTTGAATTTGAATGCAAGCCAATCTTGTGTTTAAATTCCTTCTTCTACAGTCTGTTAGAAACCTGTTGTTTATAAAAAACCTCTGCTTTTCTTTTGTACAAGTCTTCTACCCGTTCACCCTTTACTATATCTCACTGTCTTAAATTTACACAAGACCTCACTTGCTCATGCATACCTGGCCTGGTTTCAGAGTTGGAACACTATTGTTTTGAGTTTCCCTCCATTTGATCACCCATCTATGAACAACCGTGACATAAAACTGATGGGCGTTGGGCTCTGCTCCTGCTAGCAATCCAGGAGTGACTTCCATCACCAACATTTCTGGCACTGTTGTCGGGGACGAAGTTGAAGATTTTCCCTGGGTAGAACGACATTAAGCCTCTAATTCTGAAGGTGCATCAGACATCAGAGCCCTTCAAGATTGCTACTATGCACCTAGCGACTCCACTGTGGTGACTCCAATGCTTCCACTTCACTGTCTCAGTTGTAGCTATTTTTAGCACACTTGAAAGCTGACCCCGAGGATCTTTCTCGAGAAGGTTTCAGCAGCTACTTTCTCATCTTGAGAAGTTCCCTTGGGTAACGACAACGTTAAGATCTGGCCTTTGATGGTGAACAAAGACCAGACACATTCAAAGCTGCCCATTTTTCACTTGGCGAATCCATGATTCGAGGATCAATTGGCGACTCCACTGGTTCGATATGGAGAAAATCCTGGCTCGAAGGTTTTCTCCTTTTAATTTTTCTGCTATTCCTAGTTTTCCTAATGATGTCCCTTCTCTAGATGAATGGAGAGATTATTTGCCCAGATTTAGAGAGCGTGAAGAGGACAACCCTGCTCAGCATCTCTGGGAGTTTCATGAACTCATGCATCAGTGGGAGATACAGCATGAGAATGTATTATTGAAAATGTTCATGTTCTCATTAGCAGGGGATTCTCATAAATGGTGTCATTCTTTACCCCCTGCTAGCATTTCTTCACTCGTAGAATTTCATGCAGCTTTCACCGCCCATTGTCAGAAGCTTTATCCCTTTGAGTTTTTTTTATAACTGTTGTGAGGGATACAACAACTGTATACAAGATAGAGCTTCTTCTTACGTAGGCTGTGAGGATGATCCTGATGACTTGGATTAGAAATCAATCCTTTCTCATCCCCATTCATTTGCATCAGAGGAAGGTTATGAGAGTGAGGAATACCCTAAGGAGGAGGAAGATTCTTTGGGTGAAGTTAGGGAATTGATAAAATCTCTCTCTGCCCAACTAGATAGGTGGGAAGCTTAACGATGTGCAGAGGATTTTCCCGTCCTTGAGGCAGGTGTTCTTGGCGGCTCTTTTGAAGAGGATATTGAAGATTTTATAGCCGTAGAGACATTAGTCTATACCCCTGAGGAGCCTGATGTCTCAGATTTAAAGAAAGAATCCATTGGGGAAGAGGACTGTTCTCTTTTTGTTCACGAGATTTCCCATTATGTATTTACATTTGGGATTGAAAAGGAGGATCTGGAGATCGTTCCTTTTTTGCAAGATGAAGAAGTTTGGTTCCCACCTAGCTTTAACGACTATTCAGTTGAGGAGCAGCAGAGCCCCACATCACAAATTGATGACCTGGGTAGTAGCCAGCCCATTTATGACAGCTATGAATCAGGTTCTGAGCTGGACACCCAGAACTTCTAAGAGAAGACTGCAGAGCCTTCTCCTCTGTTCAAAAATGAAAGATAATGCGAGAAAATCAGCCCCTATGAGCAACAAATTGAAAAGCAGAGCTTTCCCACAGGTCCTATCTATGATTATTATGACTCTGACCCTTGGGAGAGCCAAGAAGAGGCACCAGAAGAACCAGAGGAGCAGTCGAAGATGCAGTTTACAGATTGCGCAGAGCCAGTCAGCGAGTAGCCACCGCCTGAGATCAACCAACCTACGTCAGTTGTCCACCCACCTATGCTTACCATAGATATTCAACCACACATCCACAACTGTGTAGCAGAGGAGGCTGCCTGTCGCCAATTTTCTAGAGTTTGCCACTGGTCCTATGAGCCTGTGAAGGAATACATGGAGTTGCATTTCCTTCATAAATTGGAGCTACCCTATTTCATCTCAACTTCATCCTGTAAGGAGGAGTTGAAGAGCGTAACCGTTCTGCTATCATGGTTACACCACCTATTTGTAATCATCGACAGAAGGAAGGAGCTTCCATTCAGGAAGTTACTTGATTGGCTATGGTGGAAATTTGCTTTCACCTAGCCTCATGTACAAAGTATATTAGTATTAGGTTGTACATAAATAAGCTCCTTTGAGCATGTATGTTTATTTTGTTCGTTTTTACTTATCGACATGTATTTTCAGTAGGTTGTTTCGAGCTTGACTCCATAGCCCAAGAGAAAGGCACTGAAGCTGTGGAATGAGTTCTTAGAGCATCACAAGGACGACTCTATCCCCCATGGAGCCTAATGTTAGCGATAATTCATGTCCTGGGCTCGAAAGCACCCAGACCTGCAGGTTGACCGGGAAACACCCAAGCGCAGCAGCGGAAGGATTTCCTTCCTAGTTACGAGTCAAGTGAGCGGACAAGGTTTTTGTTGGAGATATGGCAATAACAGAAGACTGACGCAGATGGTTAAGGTTGTCATTGATGGATATAACAGAAGAATGACGCAGATGATCAAGGTTAATGACGCAGATGATCAAGTTTGTCATTGATGGAAATCGATTGTTTATGCGAACACAGATGCTGCAACACTAATGCGAACACAGATGCTGCAACACAAATGCGAACACAGATGCTGAAACACGACTGTTGGAAGCGAACACAGATGATGCAACACAAAAGTGAAACGTAAGTGCTGAAACACAAATGCTGAATCACAGATGTTGAAACGTGGATGCTGAAACACAAATGTTGAATCACAGATGCTGAAACGTAGATGCTGAAACACAAATGCTGAATCACAGATGCTGAAACGTAGATGCTAAAACACAAATGCTGAAACGAAGATGCTGAAACACGACTGTTGGAACACGACTGTTGGAACACGACTGCTGAAACACGACTGCTGGAACACGACTGCTGGAACACGACTGCTGGAACACGACTGCT
>JZKD02S0723902.1:0-15042 GCA_000966675.3 Picea glauca
AATGTTATGGAATAGGGATTATAGAGGTTAAGAATCATGTCTTAAATGGGTGAAATTTATGTGTATTAGGTGTTATGGGTTATAAGTCTTAGAAATTAAGGGTTATAAAATCTATGAGTTTTGGCATTGTCTAAACATTCAACTTTTTGAACCTTTTCACCGAAATCCGATGAAATAGATCTTGGTGAAATCGCCATTTTTGGTTGTTTAAATTGCATTTTTGAATGCATAAATAGATTCAACACCATGAAAAACCTTTAGGGCACTCGAATTATATAGAGTCAATCAATCAAATATGGAGTTCCAACAAATTTTGGTCAGATTTCAGTAAAAAAAACATCAAAAAATATGCCCATAAAAACTCCAAAAAGTTGAATGTTTAGACTACGCAATAAGTTTTAGGGGTTATGGATTAATTGTCATAAGGGTTAGAGTTTCTAGGGAGTTAAGGTTATATTAGGGGTTAATAATTTAAGGGTTGTGACAAACCTCCCGTTGTTATGACGACAACCTCTCATAACAAGTGCAATTTGTTTTTGTGTGTGTACGGGTGTACAAGGGTAATAGAGACATTATACTCTGTGTCACACACAACGACAAACAAGACGCAAGCAAAGAACGACTTAAAATGAGAGATTCAAGAAAATTAATGAGTACAAAGAATGACACCCATGGTCACGTTCAATAGATCAAATGTCATAAGGGCTCCAATGATAAATCGCTTAAATGTATGACAGAACTACAAAATTCAAGTAAATCAATTTTGGTGCAAAAGAATATTCTCTATCCATCTCCTATCATAGTATATCATTTATTAATATATAAAGGATTCTATATTACCTATTAAATTACAAAAGACTTTAAAAGGAGTCCCTTCAACTTTGAATCTATTACAAATACTCACTTTAACTTGATTATTTTATAAATAGACACAACTTCATACTAACCTATAGATCCGTGCAAGGGTATTTTATTTGCACCCCAAAAGACAATCTGGACCTATGATAGAACCACTCTCCCTTTATCACTACTTAGTAGATCTGAGTTTAAAATAATTGATAACTTTAATATAAATTGATAGCTGGCAGTCACTGATTTGGAAAAACAAATTTCCATCCCTCAATGCTAATCAATCAGAGGTAATTATGGATCTAATATTTAGTAATCGGAGCTAATATAAATTGAAACTAGGAAAAATAGGTCAAGTCAGGGTAGGTCCATAATAGCACAAGGTTAACTGATCAAGAAGGCGCAAGGTAGTTTTAATTGAAAATAAATATATTTAGGTTTATAATTGAAATTTTATTTAGATACCTATGAGAACTCTCACTGAAAGGGGAATAATATAGACTTGCCATAATACAAATCTCCATCTAACAGTAATTTGAATGCTCAAGTGATTAAGAATAATTTCTAATACAGATTTCTATCTAGTGAACAGAGTTCCATGAAACTCGCTCATTTCTAAAATGGGTACCTGCGTACATGTCTATCTATCCTTAGCTAATAAATTAGGAGCAATATGGTTCCATGCACATATACAATTTATTGAAAAAAGAAGATACACAGATGGACAGAGACTGACAATTGACAGTAACACCCTCGCCTTAGATTCATCATCCAAAAGAGTCATGGGAGTGTTACACACGCGGATTTAAAAGCTATTCGTTGTCAACGAATCTTGTCTAGCGCTGTCAGGGAAGGGTGCGATCAAGGGTGAACTGTCAACAGCCTCACGGAATGTAGATTTGATTACCTAGCCAATACCATCAAGCCATCTAGTAATCGTTGAGCAGAACCCAAGGGTACTAATTATTATTATTATATATATTTTTTCAACGCAACGGTAATTTGATGGCCAGACTGGCACCTAAATTCGTTGTAGCTTAACTATGGCTGCGCTCTGTCCTCAAGGCAACGCCCAGGCTCAATTCGCTGAGTCAATTAATGATAACACTCATCATTATTGATGTTAGGCATAAATTAAGACCTTACACACCCGTTCTGAGGAATCATCGTTGGGCATGTATTAAGAGACAATCCAGAATGCCAAACATGAAATCGTTGTTCAAATAATTAAGCTAGTGGTATGTCATTCATTAATATCCATCGTTGTCAAGTAGATATTCAATGTCAACATAAAACATTGTCTGTATAATAATAGAGGATAGCTCTATGTCCATCATTAATACTAAACCCGCTGCCAGTCATATATTCACTGTCAATAAAAACCATTGTTCAAGAAGTCGTAATTCACTAAACCAATGTTGTTGTCTTTACTTGCTTCAGATGAGGTTCAATGCTAGCTGTTGTACTCACAAATTTCAATTGCTAAATCAATTCTATTCATTTCGCAGTGGTAAAAATAAATTCCCAATCAGATGCATCAGTAAGGATAAAGTTGTTGTTTAATTATCAATAAAAATCCACAGTAAGGAATAATAAAATCCATAATTATTGGCAAATAATTATCGTTATCCCATGATGTTATCGATCAGTATGCTAACAATGATAAAATCATTTTTGACTGTTAAATCATTCTGAACATCAATCATTCTTTGAATATTAAAATTGTTTTACAATGCATGTAAATCGTTGTCCAATATATTATTGTCAACAACAAGGAAAAACCATCCAGATTCTCGGTACATAGAGCATTTAATAAATACCTTGTGTATTTCATGGGAGGAACGCAGGCATATGTACATAATTGCAATTTTATGTAAACTCGCAGCTATAACATTAAAATGAATGCAGATATATCAAAGCAACACAAACGCAGATTGGAGATTAATGCCTTTCACATCTCGGGATACCAATACAAATGCTGACAACAGTAAGAGAGTGCCCGGGGCCATAAGGATAACTCATCGAAGGGATCACAAGGATTCTATCAGTCAAGCCGCAACAACATAAACAACAAGGAAATAAGATAATCCATTCACAGAGGCCATACCAGAGGACGCAAGTCAAACGATCAGTCATGGATATCAACAGAGGGAGACGGCTAAAGGTTCACCTTCGCATCACCATCCTCGCATAGAAAAGTAGGGCATTGAGATCCATAGGTCTTTTAACGCTAAGGCGACGACCGTAGATCAGGCTCTTGGCCGACTGCTCAGGTGAGGACTGGCGTGCTAGGGACGAAAAACAAACAATCACATGGGTCCCAATCAACCACAGGGCTGTCGAGTCAAGTGGGGATGAAAGCCACAGGAAATCAATCAACCAAAAAATCAGCTAGGCTCAGAAAAAGGGGTCTGCTATCAATCTAAACACCCAATCCATTTACAATCAATTTGCAGATCCAAGCATAAGTCCTAATGCATTCTACTCTACAAAATAAAAGAGCCTACCGTTGCCTGATTGCCCGCTTCGAATGACGTCCCACGCTCCATGCAACTCTCGCTCTCTGACCGTCGAGACCTCACCGATACGTCCCAGCCAATGCTAGGGGTACTCTTCTTCCCCCTTATCCCCTCAAGCCGCAAAGGGGCCACGCACACTGTCTAGAGATCTCGTCTAGCTCCCAGCTCGCCTCGCAAGGTCGAGCTACCACTCCTCTCCGAGATGGGTATCCCAACTCCCCACAAGAAATTAGTCAAGTCAATATTTCTGCAGCATAACGTTATGCAAACAAAAGATGATCCTTCATCCTTCTCCTTCCTTTATTTTATAGAGTTTCGAACTTCCTTTATTTCCTAAATCTCATTTAATTAAAGTTTTAAAAATAAATTCCTAAAATTTCCTCTTCGTACAAGTGTCCCCCATCCCCTACATTCCTCCATAAATTAATTTCTTTTATTAAGTAATTATCTTTATTTCCCTCACCCACCTAGAGTTACCCCTAGAATCACTCCTAGGTGTCCCTAGATTCCCTTACAGGTTTTAAAGGATTTCCCTATTATGAAATTGCTAATTCAGTTTAAAATTAGAAATCTCTTAAATGTGGATTCTTTACTAAGTTGACTTCCCGCTTTTTCCCTTAAGTTCCCCTTTTTCCTTTTTATGTTACCTCATTTCCTAGTTTCATTTTTTTTTATTTTCCCTCTTTCCCCTTCTACTTAGAACTCAAAAAGGAAAGTGTAGAATATAACCCCTTTTCCCTTTTATCATTAATTTAGTATTTTTATTTTTTTTAATTATCAAATGATAAAATAATTAATTCCCTCTTTACTTTTTATATCCACAGATTTTATTTCTTATGAATAATTTAATTTCTTACTCCCTTCATGTTACAAAATTTTATGAAGACCATAATTATTACTTAAGTGGTTTTTATTTTGAATTTTATTATTTTATTTTATTTTATCTTTTTATTTATTTATTATTTTTTTATTATTATTTTTTTTTAAAGGTAGACAAAATTTTACCCCTAGCGAAATTTTAGACTTAGTACTTAGATTTCGTACTGGGCGACATTTAATGAGGGAAATTTTTTTWAAATTTATTAACCTGTTATTTGCCTTAGGGCCATCTAGGTTCATCCCTCTATTATCATCAACGTGACGTGCCCTTCAGGACGCACTAGGTTCTCCAAGGGTGCCACTCACTTCATYTGTTCCTTTGCACGACGTGCCCTTTAGGATGCACTACGTGCTCCAAAGGTGCCACTCGCCTCTTGATTGATTGGTAGACATCAATAACTCCTGGAGTCAACACTCCGCCATGTGAACTTGTGGGAGACTAAGGGATTCTTAGGAATAAGGCCCCCACCTTATTGCGCGCCCCTTAGAATCATCGTGAGCGACTGTCGCAGTCTGCCCTCACGACATCGTGGGTCCTCTCAAACTAGGTAATCGTTAACCTACAGTTCGAGTCACGACGAGAGTGCTAGTAGGCTATGGCAGGGTTGTTGTCCACACCTCTCCCTCACATCTCTGGTAGTCATGTGTGACCCCTTTACTCCATATGTGAGTCTGGTCGGCAAGCTATCATCAGCCTACATCATCAACAAATCATGTTAGAACATATCCACATCATATCATCTAATCAGATGCACTAATATGATAGTAAAACAATAAAACCCCAATGGCACACTCCCTGACTCGATCTGGAGTCCAAGGGGTTCCATTGATGCCTCTGCATCCTCAAGGTCCAAAACCCTGCACACTCAGTAAAACTGAGTCAATAGCACCTGTCTATGTCAATGTAGTAAAACAACATATCATCAACCCATAACGCCTCATAATTAAAATCAAGAGTTTTAATAGAATAATAATATGGATCACTTGCGAGCAAGTGTCCTCAAAGAATAAGGTCACTCATTGCACCAGAACAGGATGTTACATACACCCCCTCTTGGTCGAAACTTCGTCCTGAAGTTTCACAGTATAAATGCCGAAGTAAAATGTATCACAGTATCATATGTCTATATAGCAAAGAAAAATGGAAACTACTGGCGCATATCATATGCATCCTCCCAAGTCGTCGAGTGTGGACTATAATTGTCCCACTGGACCTTGACCTGATCTACTGTTCGACGTCGTAGTTGTCAAATGGGATGATCCAAGATGTGGACCGGCTCAGCCGTGAGCGCCCCCTCGTCCGATACCTGCAAGGAACTCATGTCAATGACATGTGTAGTATCACTAATATAATGTCTCAAAACAGATACATGAAAAACATCGTGCATACTCCTCAAGGAATTAGGCAAGGCTAGTCGATAGGCCACGGGCCCCTTTCTCTCCACAATCTCGAAGGGTCCCATGAACCTAGGAGAGAGTTTATCTCCCTTCCCAAACTTGATCAAACTCTTGTGCAGTTTAACCTACAAGAAGACTCGATCATCGACCTCGTAACTATGGTTGACACGGTGTGCGTCGTCATAACTCTTCTGTTGATCCTGCGCTTCTTTTATCCTTTGTCTTATGGTTTTCATTTTCTCTTCCATTTCTTGGATCGCTTCTTGTCCCACCAGGACCCTATCCTCAAGCCTATCCCAACTCAAAGGTGTCTAACACGGTCACCCATAAAGAAACTCGAAAGGCGCCATCTTAATGGTGCTCTGGTAACTGTTGTTGTAAGCGAACTCCACTAGTGGCAAGAATTCTTCCCAATGCTTTTGTTGGTCCATCACGTACATGCACAACATGTCCTCCAAGGTTTGGTTCGTTCGTTCGGTCTGTCTGTTAGTCTCCGGGTGATACGCAATACTAAAGTTAAGTTGGGTTCCTAAGACCTCTTGGAAACTTGTCCAAAATCATCCAGTAAACATCGATCCTCGATTGGATATAATCCTCTTAGGCACGCCATGCAGCCTCACAATCTCACTGATGAAAACTATAGCAATGTTAGGTGCCTGATACGTCGTATGCATAGGAATAACATGAGCACTCTTCATCAGAGTTTCTACTACTACGAAAATCGATTCATGTATCATTGTCGTCAGTGGAAATCCAACAATAAAATCCATCGAAATAACCTCCCATTTCGATTCTGGAATGGCATGTGGTTGTAGTAATCCTGCTGGGTGTCTATGTTTAACCTTTACCTGCTGACATTCTAGACATTTGGCCACATAGATGACTATGTCGGCCTTCATTCCCTTCTAGAAGAATAAGGGTTTAAGGTCTGCCCTCATCTTTGTGACTCCCGGGTGAGCCATGTAAACTGCTCTACGAGCCTCGCTCAGGATCAACATCCTCAACTCGTCGTTTGGCGGTACATAAATCTGACTTTTAAACCTCAATAAACCATCTCTATCAAATGCAAATCCCTCATATCATGGTACCATCATTGTGTTTTGTCCGATAAAACCCTCGACCTCATTGTACCAGTCATCGTCACGCTGTAAAGTTAGAATCTTTTCACGTAGATTCGTCTGAAGAGGCAACACCGAAAAGATGCATGGTCTCCGAATCAAAGCATCTGTCACTCAGTTCATTGTTCCCTTTATGTAAATAATCTCAAAGTCGTACTCACTAAGAAATTCCGACCAATGTCGCTATCGTGCGTTCAGGTCACTTTGCGTAAATATGTGTTGTAGTCCACAATGGTCAGTCTTTAGTTCAAATTTTCATCCAACAAGGTAGTTTCTCCAAACCTTCAAGGCATATATGATGGCTAATAACTCCAAATCATGCATCGCATAGTTCTCCTCATGCCTTCTCAGTTTCCTTGAAATGTAAGCGATTACCCGTCCATCTTGCATCAAGACTCCACCTAAGCCCTCCTTGGATGCGTCAGTGCATACCAAGAAGTCCACATCCATGTCAGGGACCTTTAGTATTGGTGTTGTTGTTAACAACTCCTTAAGCCTCCAAAATGCTTCTGCGCATTTCTCGGTCCAAACAAACTTCTTGTTTTTCTTCTGCAATTCTGTGATCGAATTTGCTATCTTCGAAAATCCATCGACGAACCGTCGATAGTATCCTGCTAAACCCATGAAGCTACGCACTTTCGGGACATTCGTAGGCGCATGCCATTCCATAATATCCTCGACCTTGGTTGGATCCACAACGATGCCTTCATCGGAGATGACATTCCCTAAGTAGTGAATCTTCAATTAATAAAATGAGCATTTGGACAACTTCCCATACAATTTGTGCTCTCGCAAACACTGTAGTACCAAGCACAAGTGCTCATAATTCTCCTCCGTTGTATGAGAGTAAATCAAAATATCATCAATGAACACTTGGACGAACTTGTCCAAGTACTCGCGGAACACCCCGTTCATCAAACTCATAAATACCCCTGGGGCATTTGTCAGTCCAAATGGTAAAATAATAAACTAGTAATGTCCAAACCTCGTCTTAAAGGCGGTCTTAGGGACATCATCCTCCTTGATCCGTAATTAGTGATACCCTAATCGCAAATCGATCTTGGAGAACACCGTCGCACCCTTCATTTGATCGAACAGATCATCAATTCTCGGCAATGGATACTGATTCTTGATCGTGGCCTTGTTCAGTTGACGGTAGTCAATACAAAGCCTCCATGATCTGTCCTTCTTTTGTATGAAAATAACAGGTGCACCCTACAGTGACACACTAGGACGTATCAGTCCCAGATCCAGCAACTCCTTCAGTTTCATTTTCAACTCTTGTAACTCTGGGTTCGACATCCGATAAGGCATTCTTGCTATCGGTTCAGTCCACGGTTTTAGGTCTATGGTAAACTCCAACTCCCTCTCTAGTGGCATCCCAGGTAACTCCTCCATAAACATGTTCACAAACTCTCTCACCATCAGAAGGTTTTCTAGACCTTCCGCTTCTCCCTTCTCGTTTAACGCAAGGATCGCATAAATCTTGCACCCCTTGCACATACTCTTCTGAAGTTTCAAGGAAGAGATAAACCTCAGGGAAACTCCCTGGTTCCATCCTACAATGACACATCTCTGTCCCTTGTCATCGACCAAGATCAACCGTTTCGTCTTACAGTTGAGTATCACCTCATGCAATTCCAAACAATCCATACCAATCATGACATCATAAGATCCTAAGATCGTGATGTATAAGTTGGCCCTGGTGACAAACTCTCCCAATTTAAGGACACAACCCATGACCTTTCCTCCAAACTTCTGTTTGGCTCCCGAAGCCATCTCTACGAAGTTAAACTCATCATGTTCGACTGCCTTTACATTAATCCTTTTTAGTACTACACCAGAAATGAAACTCTCGGTAGCACCAGGATCTATCAAAATACTGAGGGTCTAGTCAGCAACGATACCTGTCGTCTTGAACACAGTCGACTGGTGCTCTTCCTGGAATTTATTCACTGCTGCATGAATTTGATGGGCCTTTCCCATATCTCCCACGGTAGTGGGTTCAGCTGATTCGGGAGCTCTGGTCCTCTCCACAGGGAAGTCGCATTGGTAGTGTGGCTCCCCACACGTCCAACACTCCTTCTTAGGGCCAGTAGTCCTGGTACCCGAAGTAGAAAATGACGTCCCATCGGCCCAGAATCCTAGTCTATTCTGCTGAACAGGCCTAAATTGTTGCTGCTGCGAGCGACGGTGCTGCTGATTTTGTGGTCCCCGATAAGGTCACCACTGCTGAGGCGGTGGTTGCCGAGGTGTAGTGAAAGTGGATCCCCTCTGGAACCCACGATATCCCAACATATGTCTCACTGGTGTCTAGTTTTGTTGTGTTCTAGATGAAACCTTCCTTGTTGGTCTCACTGGAGTCCTAGTCTGACCCCTGTTGATAAGCTCCTCCTATGCTATGAGGGCCTTATGGATGGCATCATGCAAGGTTTGAGGCATCAAAATCCTAACCTTTGCACGCAGGTTGTCGTTAAGGCCAAACATGAACTTGTTGACCTTAAGTTTCTCAGTGTTAAGGTGCAGAGCATACTAGAGAAGCTCCATAAAACAGGCCTTGTACTTGGGCACCGTACGACCTCCTATCATAAGGTGTTGAACTCATTGAGTTGATGCTCAATAAATTCCTCTGAAAGGTACCTCTCTTGGAACCATTCCTCGAACAGTTCCCATGACATGTCTTCGACGACCATGTTTAGCTGCAATAGGAGCGTCTTCCACCATAGAAGAGCGCTTCCCTTCAGTTGGAAGACCGCCATGTGGACCTTCATTTTGGAGGTATAATCGCGAAGTGTGAATCACATTGCCATGTTCTCCAAACATGCCTCAATGGCTGCACCATCTGGGGCACCAAAGAACTCGGGAAATTTGACCTTCTCGAGTTCACGGTGAATGCTACTAGTACCGACCGGAGCACGCGGTGGAACCTCAGTGGGTGTCGGCACCCTGGCCTCATCTCTGTCCAAACAATTGATTAGTGCCTCGGACATGCACTGAAAATATCTCATCATTTCGACTATGTCGCCAACTACTATCTTCTCCTGTCCAAGAACCTGCTCGTCTCCCTAGGGGTTAGACCCCTCAGGCGTGGATGCTACTGGAGGTTTCGTGCCTCCTCCCCTAGCACCCTGTTGTCTGCCTCCATGGTATCCTTTAACCATGATTACCTGCACGCACACAAGTCAACTCGATCAGCAACAGTATAATCAATCATATCAACGAAAGTTGTAGCGATCCCAAGTCATAGGTTGAACCTCGCTCTAATACAATATGTGACAAACCTCCCATTGTTACGACGAAAAGCTCTCATAACAAGTGCAAAATTATTTTTTTGTGTGTGCGGGTGTACAAGGGTAATAGAGACATTATACTCTGCGTCGCACACGATGACGAACAAGACGCAAGCAAAGAAGGACTTAAAATGAGAGATTCAAGAAAATTAACGAGTACAAAGAATGACACCCATGGTCATGTTCAATAGATCAAATGTCATAAGGGCTCCAATGATAAATCGCTTAAATGTATGACATAACTACAAATTTTGAGTAAATCAATTTTGGTGCAAAAGAATATTCTCTATCCATCTCCTATCCTAGTATATCATTTATTAATATATAAAGGATTCTATATTACCTATTAAATTACAAAAGAATTTAAAAGGAGTCCCTTCAACTTTGAATCTATTACAAATACTCACTTTAACTTGATTATTTTATAAATAGACACAGCTTCATACTAACCTATAGATCCGTGCAAGGGTATTTTATTTGCACCCCAAAAGACAATATGGACCTATGATAGAACCACTCTCCCTTTATCACTACTTAGTAGATCCGAGTTTAAAATAATCAATAACTTTAATATAAATTGATAGCTAGCAGTCACTAATTTGGAAAAATAGATTTTCATCCCTCAACGCTTATCAATCAAAGGTAATTATGAATCTAATATTTAGTAATCGGAGCTAATATAAATTGAAACTAGGAAAAATAAATCAAGTTAGGGTAGGTCCATAATAGCACAAGGTTAACTAATCAAGAAGGTGCAAGGTAGTTTTAATTGAAAATAAATATATTTAGGTTTTTATTGAAATTTTATTTAGATACCTATGAGAACTCTCATTGAAAGGGGAATAATCTAGACTTGCCATAATAAAGATCTCCATCTAACAGTAATTTGAACACTCAAGTGATTAAGAATAATTTCTAATACAAATTTCTATCTAGTGAACAGAGTTCCATGAAACTCGCTCATTTCTAAAATGGGTACCTGCGTACATGTCTATCTATCCTTAGTTAATAAATCAGGAGAAATATGGTTCCATGCACATATACCATTTATTGAACAAATAAGATACCCATATGGATAGATATTGTCAGTTGACAGTAACACCCTCGCCTTAGATTCATCATCCAAAAGAGTCATGGCAGTGTTACACACACGGATTTAAAAGCTATTCGTTGTCAATGAATCTTGTCTATCGAAGTCAGGGAAGGGTGCGGTCAAGGGTGAACTGTCAACAACCTCACGGAATGTAGATTCAATTACCCAGCCAATACCATCAAGCCATCCAATAATCGTTGAGCAGAACCCAAGCGTACTAATTATTATTATTATATATTTTTTTTCAATGCACCGGTAATTTGATGGCCGGACTAGCGCCTAAATTCACTATAGCTTAACTATGGGTGTTCTCTGTCCTTAAGGCAATGCCCAGGCTCAGTTCACTGAGTCAATTAATGATAACACTCATCATTATTGATGTTAGGCGTAAATTAAGACCTTACACACCGGTTCTGAGGAATCATCGTTGGGCATGTATTAAGAGACAATCCAGAATGCCAAACATGAAATCATTGTTCAAATAATTAAGCTAGTGGTATGTCATTCATTAATATCCGTCGCTGCCAGGAAGATATTCGATGTCAAAATAAAACATTGTCTATATAATTATATAGGATAGCTCTCTATCCATCATTAATATTAAACCTGCTACCAGTCATATATTCACTATCAATAAAAACCATTGTTCAAGAAGTCGTAATTCACTAAATTGATGTTGTTCTTTTTACTTGCTTCAGATGAGGTTCAATGCTAGCCACTGTACTCGCAAATTTCAATTGCTAAATCAATGCTATTCATTTCGCAGTGGTAAAAATAAATTCCCAACTAGATGCATCAATAAGGATAAAGTCGTTGTTTAATTATCAATAAAAATCCACAGTAAGGAATAATAAAATCAATAATTATTGGCAAATAATTATCGTTATCCCATGATGTTATCGATCAGTATGCTAACAATGATAAAATCATTTTTTACTGTTAAATCATTCTTAACATCAATCATTCTCTGAATATTAAAATCGTTTTACAATGCATGTAAATCGTTGTCCAATATATTATTGTCAACAACAAGGAAACACCATCCAGATTCTCGGTACATAGAGCATTTAAGAAATCCCCTGTGTATTTCATTGGAGGAACGCAGGCATATGTACATAATTGCAGTTTTATGTAAACTCGTAGCTATAACATTAAAATGAATGTAGATATATCAAAGGAAAACAATCGCAGATTGGAGATTAATGCCTTTCACATCTCGGGATACCAATAAAAATGTTGACAACAGTAAGAGAACACCTGGGGCCATAAGGATAACTCGTCGAAGGGATCGCAGGGATTCTATCAGTCAAGGCGCAACAACATAAACAACAAGGAAACAAGATAATCCATTTGCAGAGGCCATATCGGAAGAGGCAAGTCAAACAATCAGTCAAGGATATTAACAGAGGGAGACGGCTAAAGGTTCACCTTCGCATCACCATTCTCACACAGAAAAGTAGGGCATTGAGATCCATAGGTATTTTAACACTAAGGTGATGACCGTAGATCAGGATCCTCGTCGACTTCTTAGGCGAGGACTGGCATGCTAGGGATGAAAAGTAAACAATTGCATGGGTCATAGTCAACCACAGGGATGTCGAGTCAAGCGGGGACGAAGGCCATGGGAAATAAATCAACTAATCAATCATCTAGGCTAAGAAAAAGGGGTCCGCTATCAATCTAAACACCCAATCCATTTACAATCAATTTGCAGATACAATCATAAGTCCTAATGCATTCTACTCTACAAAATAAAAGAGCATACCGTTTCCTGATCACCCGCTTCGAATGACGTCCTGCTCTTCATGTAACTCTCGCTCGCCGACCGTCGAGACCTCACCGATACCTCCCATCCAATGCTAGGGGTACTCTTCTTCCCCCTTAGCCGCCCGAGCCGCAAAGGGGCCATGTACATTGTCCAGAGATCTCGTCTAGCTCCCAGCTCGCCTCACAAGGCCGAGCTACCACTCCTATCCGAGCTGGGTATCCCAACTCCCTACAAGTAAATCAGTCAAGTCGATATTTTTGCAGCGTAATGTTACGCAAGCAGAAAATGATCCTTCATCCTTCTCCTTCCTTTATTTTATAGAGTTTTGAACTTCCTTTCTTTCCTAAATCTCATTTAATTAAAGTTTTAAAAATAAATTCCTAAAATTTCCTCTCCGTACAAGTGTCCCCCATCCCCTACATTCCTCCATAAATTAATTTCTTTAATTAAGTAATTATCTTTATTTCCCTCACCCACCTAGAGTTACTCCTAGAATCACTCCTAGGTGTCCCTAGATTCCCTTACAGGTTTTAAAGGCTTTCCCTATTATGAAATTGCTAATTCAGTTTAAAATTAGAAATCTCTTAAATGTGGATTCTTTACTAAGTTGACTTCCCGCTTTTTCCCTTAAGTTCCCCTTTTTCCTTTTTATGTTACCTCCTTTCCCTAGTTTCCTTTTTTTTTATTTTCCCTCTTTCCCCTTTTACTTAGAACTCAAAAAGGTAGGTGTGGAATATAACCCCTTTTCCCTTTTATCATTAATTTAGTATTTTTTTTCCCTTTTATCATTAATTTAGTATTTTTTTTTTAAATTATCAAATGATAAAATAATTAATTCCCTCTTTACTTTTTATATCCACTGATTTTATTTCTTATGAATAATTTAATCTCTTACTCACTTCATGTTACAAAATTTTATGAAGACCATAATTATTACTTAAGTGGTTTTTATTTTGAATTTTATTATTTTATTTTATTTATTTTTTTTTTATTATTTTATTTTTTTTTTAAAGGTAGACAAAATTTTACCCCTAGCGAAATTTTAGACTTAGTACTTAGATTTCGTACTGGGCGACATTTAATTAGGGAAATTGTTTTAAAATTTCTTAACCTGTTATTTGCCTTAGGACCATCTAGGTTCATCCCTCTATCATCATCAAGGCGACGTGCCCTTCAGGACGCACTAGGTGCTCCAAGGGTGTCACTCGCCTCATCTGTTCCTTTGCGCGACGTGCCCTTCAGGACGCACTATGTGCTCCAAAGGTTCCACTCGCCTCTTGACTGATTGGTAGACATCAATAACCCCTGGAGTCAACACTCCGCCATGTGAACTTGTGGGAGACTAAGGGCTTCTAAGGAATAAGGCCACTGCCTTATTGTGCACCCCTTAGAATCATCGTGAGCGACTCTCGCAGTCTGCCCTCATGGGATCATGGGTCCTCTCGAACTAGGTAATCGTTAACCTACAGTTCGAGTCACTGCGGGAGTTCTAGTAGGCTATGGCAGGGCTGCTATCCACACCTCTCCCTCACATATCTGGTAGTCGTGCGTGACCCCTTTACTCCATATGTGATTCTGGTCGGCAAGCTATCGTCAGCCTGCATCATCAACAAATCATGTCAGAAAATATCCACATCATATCATGTAATCAGATGCACTAATATCACAGTAAAACAATCAAACCCCAATGTCACACTCCCTGACTCGATCTGGAGTCCAAGGGGTTCCATCGATGCCTCTGCATCCTCGAGGTCCAAAACTCTGCACACTTAGTAAAACCGAGTCAATAGCACCTGTCTATGTCAATGTAGTAAAACAACATATCATCAACCCATAATGACTCATAATTCAAATCAAGAGTTTTAATAGCATAATAATTTGGATCACTTGTGAGAAAGTTTCCTCAAAGAATAAGTTCGCTCAGTGCGCCAGAGCGGGATGTTACAAAGGTCTATAGGTGATAGGGGTTATATGCATTAGGTGTTAGTAGTTACATATAGGGTTATGAAGGATAACAACTATGGAAATAAGGGTTAGGGGTGATCCACCCCCTGCTATTAATGTTTCATGCTTTTAGGTTTCATGCTTTGTCCCTTATTTTTTCTGAACATGTTGTATAATTTTCATT
>JZKD02S0723957.1:38274-56348 GCA_000966675.3 Picea glauca
ACTTAATCAACATATTGAATGCATATGTAAATATGGTTTCTTTGGAGGATTATCATAGTTCTTTGCTGAGAGAAGTAGTTTAGTGAACATTCATTACATTTATTTCCCTTTGGTACTAGAGGATGAATATTTTAGGATCTACAAGAAAATGCATGTTAATTTCGCATTCATGAATTGTACATTTATTTCCCTTTGGTACTTGAGCATGAATATTTTAGGATCTTATAGAAAATGCATGTTAATGTAGCATTCATGAATTGTCTTGTAAAACATTATGTTAGTACTGAATACACTTATGCACATAGATATACATAAAGAGAATATATACCTTCAATATTGAGAGCATACAATTAGCCCAAAAATATATTTTTAATTTTTTTTTTAAATAAATAATTTTCGTTTCAATTTCGATGACCATGCAAATTCCTGCGACGAATTTGATATATAAAAAAGAA
Organism: Picea glauca; assembly: GCA_000966675.3. Classification (NCBI taxonomy): domain Eukaryota; kingdom Viridiplantae; phylum Streptophyta; class Pinopsida; order Pinales; family Pinaceae; genus Picea; species Picea glauca. Next base: position 38,730 of record JZKD02S0723957.1, read on the forward strand.
AAGATGTCGTCGCAATTTCAGCGAGCATAAAAATTCCTGCGACAAATTTGCTATATAAAAAAGAAAAGATGTCGTCACAATTTTGATGACAATAAAAATTCATGCGACGAATTTGCTATATAAAACAAGAAAAGTTGTCATCGCAATGTCGATGACAATAAAAAAATCCTGCAACAAATTTTCTATATAAATCAAGAAAATTTGTCGTCCCAATTGCGATGACAATAATAATCCTGCGATGAATTTTCTATATAAACCAAGAAAAGTGGTTGTCGCAATTTCGACTACAATAAAAAAATCCTGCGATGAATTTTCTATATAGACCACGAAAAATTGTCGTCACAATTGCGACGAACAGTTGGTTTCACTTAGTTTGCCTATATTGTCGTATTGGCGACAATATTTATTTTTTTGTCGCAATTGCGAGAAGTTCCCTACGATCGTCGTGCTTGCGACGTTAATTCAAGTTCGTCGAAATTGTCATGTTCTATGATACGATGTTTGAGAGACTCAAGATTCGTCGCAATATCCATGACATAACGTCACAAGAGCGTCGAAATAACTATCGCAAAATGACCCAAATTTTCTAGTGTGATCAACTGATTATAGATGTTGGTTTAATTCTCAACCTATTGATTCCAGGAGAAGTGTGATGAAACATCATAACCTTAGGTTCCAATAGGCCATTCATCAATTGTAGAATTTATAATGAGCCGAGAAAAGAGTTTAGAGTGATTCAATAATAGAGTTCAAAGTGAGTCCATAGAAGAGTCCATAGTGAGTATAGAGAAGAGTTTAGAGTGACCAAAGCCAAGTGTCGTGAGGAATGAGTGTATCTATGTTGGGGATTCAAAATGTGCAACCCATCTAGTTCATATTTGGGATGGTAAGACAGAGAAAATATCCAAAGTCGTGTCTGGTAGTACAACAAGCCAACTGGGGTAAGAGTCAACTAAGACAATGGATTCCTCGAGCAAACCAAAAGAGAACACCAAAATTAAAGAATTAAAGGAGGCATAGATTCCCATACTAGAAATTTCAAAAACGGTGCACCTTAGAGGACTCATCCTATGCAAGGTTACCAACCTAAATTTCATCAATTACAGCATCCAAGACAAGGTGCATTTCCTTGAACTATGCTTCAAGGAATACGCATATATCATCGAACTAGCTATAATGGCTAACATAAGGTGATCCCCAAGCCATTAGAAAATCTCGTATACAACTCAGGGATTGTGACCTTACTGGTTTCTCTTCATTTTGGGCACAACTCATATATCAACCCATGTGTTTGATTCTTACTCAAAAGGGTGCATGTAGATTCCTCTTTCTATATTATGCATATCAAATCAACATAGACACCTTGCATGTAGTCTTGGGCCTTCCTGAAGTAGGGGAGGATCCCATAGATGTACTATTAGCACGAGATGCCAAGAAAGAAGAAGTGTACCAAAAGTATGGCACCCATAAGGGAATGAGAGGAGCAATTATTTTTGTTATCAATGATTACCGTGTTTTTTTGAAAACGAAGATACTTACCTGTAATATTATACACAATTTATGGAAGGAAATTGCCCCACGGGGGTAATCCTGGAAGCAAATCAATCTTTCCAAGGCATCAATATGAGTTGGGATAGATATCTAACGAACGATTTTATCCAGGATTGTGTGGATGCACAGGACCTCGAAAAGGAATTCCACTATAATTGGGTGTTACTCCTACTCAAGATGATAATATGGAAGTCACCATTAGGCCAAGCATATGACACGCCAATGACTTCATCATTACCTACGCTGAAGTTCAACGATTTGCAATACAACCAAGAAAAGAACTAGAAACATGAGAATAACATGGAATTTCAATGATGGTACACTGAAATAATCAAGGAAACTATGGAATCCTTCCATGTACCACCTATTGATACCTCAACACACCCTTTTGAAATATCTAATATCTCAAAGAGTACCACTTTACTTTCCTTCTCATATTTGATTTTATCTTGCTTATAGTTTGTGTTAGAATTTATTTCCTAGTTTCTCTCAATCATTAGTGCTTCAAGTCTAAAACAAAGAATTACCAAAATATAAGAAGACACCCAAGTATCAATTTGAAGCAAAAAGGGGTCGAGACTTGAAAAATTGAAAAATGAGAAGAAAAAACCACTAAAAACCCTATTTTTCCACCATCCCTGATAAGCAATCCTATTGATCACCAACAGTGCATCGGGTATCGAAAAATTGTTAGCATCCTGGTGGAAGGAAGAAAAAAAATTCATGGACCAAACTGCGGGGTGGTATGGATGTCTGTTACACATTATTTGGTCACCCCTATGATCAACTGACGATATGTGCATAACTCACTTCTTTGTTCCCTGAAACTACTAAAATGAGACTTTCTCCATGAGAAATTGAATCATCTTTCTTCTCTTAAAAACCCTATTGAAGGAGATCGTCGCACCCTGCTAAATGCTTGGGGTGCGATGATGCTTGATCGTCGCATGCTACACCAAAATTGGACTGTGGTGTCACCACAGGCTACTTGTGCATAGGGTGCGACGATGCTCAAACAAGAGAAAAGGATAAAATTCACGAAAATTCTAGAAGGGAATATTCTAGAAGATGAGTTGGCCTCCAATCAGTTTGGATCTTACTTGCTTCTATGATTCAGTGGGATCATCCCAATATCCTCATCCATCCCTCTTTCACCCTATATAAAGAGGGATCTCTCATGGGAAAGGCTAGGCTGGCTTATGCGTGAAGAATTATGTTGAAGATTGTACTTGTGATAGCTTTGCTTTAGCTTTCCAAGTTAGGTTGTGAGTAATTTTCATCAAAAGCATTGGAGAAAAGGTGTGTGTGTTGAAGCAAAGGGCCATTGGAAGCGACCTTGCAACATCAAGGCATGGGTTGTATTCTCCACTTTCATTCAATATAATGCAATAATACATTTATTCCCTATAAAGGTATCTCCACTTTTATTGTATAACTCCTTGATATTATGCATAGGCTTCATTGCAATATATATCGTTGTTCTCTCTCTTTGTTGGTTTATGCTTCTTAACAGGTTCAACATCCCACAAATCCAAATATGGAGCAAGGACGACACTAGCGAGGATCAAACATCGGTTAAATGGTATGTCATTTGTCCCTCTTTGAACTAGTTTACATTACAATGAAATCTAAGGAGAAGCTTGTATTTTGCTCTATTTTGTTCTATCTTCTTGTTGAAGTTATGGAGATTAGTTTGTGTCCGCACTTACCGATTTGTCTGGTAAAAACATTGGTTACCATAATGGGGATCGTCCTCTTTTGTTATTTGCTTCCTTTTTACTTTTCGCTTCCCTACTTTTGGTCAATTTCATTCTTTGAGTCTTTGGGTGATCCATATTGACTCCTTGGTTCTAAAAGCTCGTTGAGAAACTATGTCCTCTTTTCATTTTTTCCTTATTTTCATTCATCATCACGCACTGCTTGTGAAAACTAGAGCGATGACATTGCACTATGTTTTTCCCTTTTCCTATGACAATCCTTGATCGTCACACTGTGCTCTTCTACAGCCTGTGACTATTCCTGTAGAAATATTTTGGAATGACAATCAATTTTTTCTCCTTGCCCAAATTTGTCATTATTTCTTGGGGTGAATTTTTAGTCTTGGTGAATGATTATTTGCAGCTTGGTTTGCATCTTTTAGCCTGTATTTGATTATTTCTCAAGTGTTGAGAGTCTTTTTCATAAGCTTCATAGTGTTATCTTTCACTTCTTATCATGAGGGTATAATCTCAAGGCTTCATCCCTGAGTGCTTGCTAGATAAGTTGTTATTGATATTTCTTGAGTTTTGGATTGTTGTTGATTGGAAAACGATTCTTGATTACATTAGACAAATATTTTTTTCTTACTTTTCATTTTTTGTTGCATTATGAGTTTAGTTTGGGAAACAGTGTTGTGAGTGCATTCATCTTCTTAGACAACTTTTTGTTTTTGAACTAGATCTTTGTTTGTATTCGAAAAGAAAAGAATTGAAGTTCATTCTTCTATTGGTAGTCTTTACAAGAAATGTTTGCATTAAAATATTTGTTTAAAAATAGAACATTGGAAAATTTGGTAGCTTTGATTGTTTGGCATCAATATCATTCAAAGATTGAAGAAATTGTGTTTTGTAACTTGTTGTATTCTGGAAAAAGAAAGCCTTCTCCCTTATGTAACTATAGTTCATCGAACGAAAAAGATTGCATCTCATCTCTCTTTGCATATTGTTGGGTCAAGGTCAAATACTTCATCAAGTTTCATCTCCTCTTCCTTTTTGAGTAAGAAACAACCATTAAAATTCAGTGTAATTTTAAAATCTACCTAGCAACTTTTATTTTCTAGAAATTTTATACACCAACATTAGCTAGGGATAACGCTTTGGAAAAGGTTGTGAGGAATACTCTCCAAAGCATCAAAACACACAATTGTATCTTGTGATAGGGATAGTTAAATCCACTTGCTACATTTTGTCCTGGGAAGCCCTTCTAACACAAGGGTTAATCATGAGGTCGCATTAGGGATGACAAAGTAACTCACCCTACTTTGTTGGTCTTAGTGTAGAGATTGCGCATATTATTGGGGGTCACTTGAGAAGAAAATGCTATGCGGACCTTCTCGAGGTGATTTCGGGCTTAGATACCCTTCCCTTACACATGGATCAGACTGTCAACTGCTTCCCTAGACATCATTGTCGTAATTGGTAACCTTAGTATCCTATCTCTTTATATTCTTTACATGAGATGAGTATGCAGTGGCAAGTCTTCACGGTACATGGAATCAACGTTGGCCAAACTCACTCGGGCTCCTTGGAGGGTATACCCACGATTATGTGTGGGAGATTGCACCAAGGTGAAAGTCTGTTAAGCAGGTCGTCAACGTAACTTTTCCACCCGCTTTATCCCAACCCCTTCTTGTCTTGATCTTCTGACGTTGGATTTCATCACCAACTAGTGATTTCAAAATAAGAAGATTTGTTTGCGTGCTTGATATCTATATTTTATTAGTAGAGTGTTGTTTGTTTCTCTAGTTGGCCATAGATTTATTTCATTCTTTATTCGGTGCGGCCAACATCGGCCCTCGCCGTTCACATAGGATGCAAGGGTTACCTCCAGAAGAGACAAAAGAATACACTCCTTTGCTTCCTAATTCACCAGAGGGTCCTTCTCCTGAAGGAGCAATCAATAACGTAAGCCCTCTGAGATCGGAAGTTCTACTCCATTGGTAAAATCAAAACTTCCTGTAAATCCTTTATTGAATGTTATACAAGATCCAATTTTGCTCCAAATTAACTCTTCAGGAGACGTTGTTGCTGAATATTATACTAGAATACCTATTGGACCTTATACAGAGTATGGTGTGGATGATACACCCTTTCAAAGTGAATCATTTAGAACTCCAGTTCATACTATTGGAATTTTTAATCTTATCTCTATCCCCGTCCGTTCTTTTTGGAGGACCTCATCGGGACACAATATTTTTGATAAACTAGGAATAATCCCAAACCAACCTATGTCGTCACATACACCCATGAATTCTACTACTTATACGGTACCTTTAGATAATTTTACTGGCACGACAAGTAATGTTGTTACAGTTTCAGACTCGTTGTTGGTTGGTACTCATACAATCCTTCCTCTCCAGCTCACTAGATCTACCACAGTCTCACAAGTTGTACCTATTTCTGTCAGAAGTACGGTAACAAATCAAGCTCTTATTGGAATGCAACTTCTGCCTAGATCAAATCCATCACTTCCACCTGGGTATAACTCTCTTCATAATTCTATTGCTAATCCTACCCAAGGTCTGTCCAGAGGACCTAATATTTTTGTTCCACCTGGGTTTAATGTTGCTAGCGGCTTTGTTCCCACACCTACCCATGTTCTATCTGGAGGGCCTAGCATTCCTCCTCCACGAGGAGGATCTAATCGTCCTAGCCCAAGTAGCTCCAATCAACTTGGAGGCACTAGTCATTATGTCACTTCTGGTTTTCAACTTCATGTTGGAGGTCAACCTCAAGTTGGGGGGAAACCCCAAGTTGGGGGGCAACCCCAAGTTGGGGATCATAACCCAGGTTACGGGAATTATACACCTAGATTACAAACTCAACCTTGAAATTTTCCTTTCCAAGGAAATCAACAATCACCTTGGGGTAAAAATCCTCAATTAAATTATTTTTTACCCCCTAATCTTGGGCAGCCATATCAAGGCTCTGTAAATCCTACCTGGAGTTAAGCTTCACAGTTTAATGCTCCTTTCCAAGGTAGGATGCCCAATCAACCAACACATGTTGGCTACTTGACTCAAAACCCTCCACAACCGAATTTGGCAGGACCCTCTAACTATTTACATACTGCTTTTGGTCCTATTGGTATACCTACAGGATTGCCTCCTCAAAATTACCAGTTTCCTCAAGTAAACAGATAGTTGTCGTTTCTCGCTACTTTGGATTTACCGAATTTATCTAGGATTTTGAATGATCCTATTTTGCATTCTCCTTATTGGTCGATCATATCTGCCAAATTACCATCAGACGTTCCTAAGTTTGACAGTCGATCGGGAGAAGACCCAAACAATCACGTCATGACATTTCATCTTTGGTGTTCATCCAACTCTTTGATGGATGACTCCATTTGATTATGAATTTTTCAACACACTCTTCCAGGTTCAGCAACCAAATGGTATATCTAATTTCCACGAGGATTCTTCAATGACTTTAACACCTTAGTTATGGCTTTCTTGACACATTACCAATTACCAATACGATATGAGACAAGAACCAAAATTTTGAGTTCGTTTAAACAATCCTCTTCCACTCACATTTCAGATCATATTCATGAGTGGAGGAGGAGAATATGATTAATCAAAGTTTCCCTTCCTAACTAATTATTGGCTGAGTGGTTTACCAAATCACTCATCAATCCTATATCTCATGATGTTGCCAGGGGCAGTGTCGTCACTGAAGAGCAAGCGATCAGTCCTGCTCAATACTTGGATATTGTTTATTCACAAACGGGCATGTTATATGACTTGATCCCTGATTCTCCTCACCCATCTACAAATCCAACCCCAATGCCTCCAGTAGCTTCTCATGTTTTTGATGGTGTGATTGGAACTTTTCACGCTAAGAATCAGTTCAAACAAGCTAGTCATTCCAATCCCAAATCTACTACTGCTAATGTACAAAATGTTACTCCTCCAACTCCCTCTCCTGGTAAAACCTATGAGGTCAATACGGTTCAGTCTACACCTATCGGTAAAAATAAAAATAAAAAATAAAGGGAAGGGTAGGAATAAAGAGGATAAAACTAATAATCAACAATTCGATAAACACAAGAATCATCCTACTAATGATAAGGAAAAGAAAAAACCACGTTATCCTTGTCTTATATGTGTTGAGGATCATTATACGAAATATTGTCTGAGACGTGTTGAGGTTACTAAGTTCCTGCAAGGGACCGAGACACCTCCTACACCTATCGTTTTGTCATAACCTTTTCCTTCTCAACAACAAGCCCAATTGATTATTCATGACCAATCTTCTCCCTCTACCACATCTTATGTGCTTATGTGTACTCGTGACTCCAAGAAGAACGAAGTTGCAGTCACTACTCAAACCAAATATTATTCTCCTCCTAAAGAGAAAGTTGATGCTTCACCACCTCCTTTGGCTCAACCTCTTCCATCGACTTCACCTCCCAATGTTCCTCTTCATCTTGAACGAACTAGTCTAGATACAGTTCTTTGTCCACCTCCTAAGGGATTTGTTCATAAGTTGTCATTTAACCCCCATGCACGTGCCACTCAAAAATACAATATTGTAGAAGATCTTACACATGCATCTTATGTAATGTCGTCTCTTGAAGTCCTTAAAAGTTGTCCTACTCAACGGAGGGCACTGTTAAAGGCTATTGGTGGAATCGATCCTACCGATACAAATTTGATAATATTTGACTAGGAAAATAACATTCTGAGGCTCCCTCATCGATTAGTGTTTCAAATGCAATTCATTGTGGAAAATAAGAATATTTGTCAAACAATTGTTGATGAAGGAGCTTCGACTTGCGTCATGTCCATCACTTGTTGGAAATCAATTGGCTCTCCTGCCCTAACTGAGTCACAGAATACGTTAAAAGATTTTAATGGTACATGGTTTAAACCTTATGGTGTTCTTCCTTCATTACCTATTGCATTAGAAGGAAAATTGGTTACTGTTGAGGTTGAGGTGTTTGATGCACCTCTCGATTACAAAATTGCACTTGGTCGTAGTTGGATTGATTATATGTGTGCAGTTGTTTCTACTCTTTTATGCGTGATAGATTTCCATCACCAAGATAAAGTTTTTGTGGTAGATCATCTCACCTTATTTAGTTCTGAGTCACACACTAGTAACGTTCCATTCATAGCGAAAACACCTCCCAGTAATGAGAATTTCAGTGTGGGTCTTTTAAAGGATTCATCGTTAATGAGTACTTTCCCCATTTCACCACCCAATGTTCCTCCTCCTTTTGTCACTTCTATTAATATAATTCCGACCAGTTTTGGTGAAACCCCTGAGTCTTATGACCCTTGGATATTACTTATCTTGGATGAATTTCCTCGTTATGGTGACTGAATGCCTTTAAGTCCGATAGAATTGGCTTATAAAGCTATTCAATCGGAAACTCCTTCTCCTCATTCTCTCTTAGATACGTCTCCTGATATGTTTCACATGGTATTTCACACTGATGAAATGATTACGACAGTTATTTCCATGGAAGACACCCCATGGGATTATGGACATCATCATTCTATCATCTTCCTAGAACCCGAGACTATCGAGAGTTACCAACAAATTTCAAATTTATCTACAGTCATTACTATTCCCCTAGTTTATGAACCAACACGTATTGTTTTTTATGAAGGGAACTTGGGAAACATTTCACCTACCATCCCTCTAGATATTTCAATTAAGCTTGGAATTGTGGAAAATGTTCATATCGGTGCCTCATGTTCTCCTGACGAGATCTGAACTTACAAGGCCCTTTTCCAAGAATTTTGTGATGTTTTTGCATGGAGTTACGACGAAATTCTTGGAATTGATCTAGATATTGTTGTACATGAAATTAAGACATACCCAGACACTAAACCCGTTTTCCAAAGACTTCGCCTAGTCCATCCACGAAAATCTGTTGCGATTAAACTCGAAGTTGAAAAACTTCTTAAAGTCAGTTTTGTCTACCCTGTAGCGTTGAATGATTGGGTGTCCAATCTTATTCCATTTATGAAGAAACAAGGAACGATTCGTGTTTGTGTTGATTATAGGGATATTAACAAGGCTTGTCCCAAAGATAATTATCCGACCCCTTTCGTCGATCATATCATTGACGATTGTGCCAGGAGTGAAATATTTTCTTTTATGGATGGATTCTCCGGCTATGATCAAATCAATATTTTACCTGTGGATCAACATAAGACTGCTTTTATTTTCCCTTGGGGTACCTTCGCATACCGCAAACTCCCTTTTGGTCTCAAGAATGCTTGTGCGACTTTTAAATGTGGTATGTCTTATGCTTTTCATGATATTAAGCACATTGTACAACCTTACCTAGACGACTTGCCAATGCATTCCATGTGTCGCCAATATTACTTGGCACACTTACAAGCCATTTTCCTACACTATCGCTATTATCACATATGATTGAATCCACATAAATGCATTTTTTGTGTGGAGTCTGGACGACTTCTTGGTTTTATCGTTTCTACACATGGGATCAAGGTGGATCCTTTGAAGGTTGAAGTTATTATCAACTTTCCTCCTCCTTCTACCTTATGCCAACTCCAAAGTTTGCAAGGGAAGGAAAAATTTTTATGCTAATTCATTCCCAATCACGTCGAACTAATTAAAGGTTTCACTCGAATTCTTAAGAAGGGTCATGATTTTGTATGGGACGAAACTCCCAACAAAGCCTTTGAATATTTGAAACTTTCCTTAACTCGTACACCTCTTATTTCCCCTCGATTATAGTCGAGAGTATTTATTATACTTGGTTGATTCGGACTCTACCATAGCCATGGTTCTATTCCAAGAGGATGATTCGCACGATGAACATGTTATTTACTATTTGAGTTAGAGTCTTACGACCATTGAAACCAAATATCTGCATGTGGAGAAATTGGCCTTGGCGGTTGTTCAACGTTTTCGTCATTATATCTTATTGCGCAAAACCACAATTATTTTTTATTGCAACCCTATGCAACATATCCTCATACGACAATTTCTAGGGGGGGAATACTCCAAATGGATAGTGATTCTCCAGGAGTTTGATTTGGAGTTTGAATGAGCCAAGTCAAATAAATCTTTGGTTTTTTCCGAGTTGATATGTGACCTTCCTTCCACTGAGACATAAATTGTGGCAAAAGATTCTTTTCCTAATGAGTCTCTCTTTCTGATCAGTTCAGATGATATATGGTATGGAGACTTTATCATTTATCTCCAAAATCAAACTTTTCAACCTGATCTTTCTCGTGTAGATCATCGTCGTATTAGGTATCAATCCTGTCAATACATTATCCTCGATGATACCCTTTACCAGCGTGGTATTGATTTGGTATTTCAACGATGTTTAACCTATGATGAAGCTGAGAAAGATTTAAATGACTATCATTTTGGAGCATGTGGTGGTCATATGTCTCGGTATGCCACTTCCCAAAAGATCTTACGAGCTGGTTACTTCAGGCCTTTGTTGTTTAAGGATTGCATTACTGTCATTCAGAAATGCCACGCTTGTCAAATGTATAACAATAAGATTTGATCACATCCTGATCCTCTTTATTCTATAGTTTCCGTTGGTCCATTCACTAAATGGGGCATTAAATTCATGACATGTAACCCTCACTCAACCGGGGGGCATGGATACATTATTGTAGCTGTGGATTATTTCACTAAATGGGTCGAGGTGATTTCTACATTTGATAATACTAGGAAAAAGGCAGCGTTGTTCATACTCAATCATATCGTCACCCTCAAGCCATCGTCACTAACCATGGCAGCCATTTTTGCAATTTCATGATGTCTGAGCTTATCGATAAGTTGGGTCTTCGACATGAAAACTCAACGCCTTACCATCCACAGGATAATGGCCAAGTTGAAGCAATCAACAAAATTCTAACCACTATGCTTCGATGGATGGGAGGAATTCACAACTCAAGCTAGCACACAATTCTCTTTTCGACATTATGGCCCTATCAGATGTCCGTTAAATCTTCCATAGAGTTCACACCTTTTCAATTAGTGTATGGTATCGAAGCTATTTTGTCGATTGAATGTGAAATCTCGTATTTCAAACTAGTTGTCAAACTTCTCCCTAAAACCATAGTCGAAGAAGAACATCTCTTGTATTTAATGAAATTAGACGAGACTCGTCGTGAAACTGCATTAGTCATAGAAACCCAGAAAAAACATGTCAAATCTCAATACGACAAGCATGTGAAACCACGTGTTTTTTCTGAGGGCGATTTAGTTCTCCTTTATGAACAATATCGTGATTTGATGGGGGCCGATAAATTCTAGCCCATGTAGCATGGCCCTTATATCATTAAAATATTTTTGGAGAAAGGGGATTATGAGCTGGTGGATTATGATGGAATCCCTTTGGGTGAACCCAAAAATGGGCTTTACCTAAAGAAGTATTATGCTTAAAATATTTTTTGAATGAGTTCTTTGTATTTTATTGTATCATACTCTAGTGTGTGTTTTTTGTCGTTTATTGTTCTGCCTTTAAGCTTCTTACCTTGCCTTCTGCTTGGTTTCCATATGTCGGCATCCTCACTACCCTATATCGGTTTTGCTGATGGTTCTAGTCGTAGTACTCAAAACCTAGCATCTGTTGCATAGGAAATCTATGAACCTACAGATGAGTTGATCAGTCTACATGGTGTTTTCCTTGGTCATGAAACTAATATGTTTTCCTTGGTCATGCAACTAATAATATTCTGGAATACAGTGCATTTATTGAGTTATTAACTAACGTCGTTTCATTTTGCATCTGTCACCTTATTGTACATCTTGATTTGTAACTAGTGGTGTTGCAATTGAGAAACGTTTATTCCATCTGAAGTCCTACATTGTTAAGGGTATACTTGAGAATTCACCTCTTGGAAAGACATTTTGATTATATTCAATATCAACACATTCCTAACACATCAACATATGCATTGGATAATTATGTTTTAGATAGACATGATTTGCGCCATTTATAAATCCAAACACACATTTAAAACACAAGTAAGTTGATAGAAGTTTAATATTATAATGTCAAAAAGTTACAAAAAGTGTTTGTCCTGAGACTAAAATTTCAAAAAGTTGAAGCACATGGCTTCATATACATATGCATCAAGAATTTTTCTCACTATAACAAATGACTTCTTGTGCTACTCTACGGAGCAGTCAACCAATGGATGATGACACGCCAACTATATGGCTTTGGTAGCACCGAGATAACTCATCCATAATGATGTCATGGACATTCATGGTCAATCCCTCAAGATTATGTTCGATCTCCTAGAGATCCTCAGCTGCCACCCCTTGACCCACCACTTCGCCTATCTCTCCACGTATCTGGATAGGAGATGATCCTGGAGGCCTGAAAGGTTCCATTACATCTGCATTGTTGAGAGCACTTGATTAGTCTCGGATAAATAACAAAAACATTTTATAATTAAAATACCAAAAACAACATATAATAAACAAAATCCTTCTTACCTATCTCTCCCCACTGAGAACCCTCGGGTAATGCCAAGTCGGGATCTCCATGGAAGTCAGTCCCAACATATGCATATTCCTCAACCATGACAAGTTAATCCCTCATACTCTGGAAGAAAGCTAAATCATATGTAATGACTGGTACACCTCCATGACATGCCATCAAATCTACCCATCTCTTCATTTCAGGATCCTATGGTGCAAGTATTCCCCATTCCACATGTTGTAGGTGCAAAATGGGACCCTCTCTAGGAAGAAGGATACCAAAATAGATCCATACCTTAATTGTTTCAATTGATCGGTCGTACACTCTGTCAATTGTTTCTTCATGTTTTTTAGAAGACCCTCGCACCAATTGAAAACCTGGGGCTCCATACACTCGATAGCATACTGAAAATGGATTTCTAAATCCATGTGAGGAGTCGTACTCCCTGACATCTAAGTGATAGTGTAGAGGATATTCCTCAAAGGCAAGTCTTGAACATCCTTTATGGAAACTTTGCCACTATGCTTCTCTGTACCAGGTACCCAGTGATGTGCTACATAATAATCCATGGGTTCGCCACCGGATTTGCTTCCCGATGGTGACACTTGAGAGCCAAGATGAGATAACCCAGTTAAGAAGTAGATTCCATCGATCTCTAATGTGAGTGTATGCACACCGATGTGAAATTCTTGTTGATTAACGTCCCACATGCTGACTAGGTACTCCAATAGCCTCAATTGGGCCCTCACGCCCTGCACTTTGAAAAAATCTAGCAAGCCAGACTCCCAGAGTGCCATGAAAGTGCCCATAACATTCCCAGAAAAGTAATCTTCCTCCTCATGCTCTCGTTCCCTCCACTCAAGCATGATGACCAATGAAAACCTGCCAAAAAACGATAAAAGATGATTAGGTTCATCAAAATTTAAAAATTGGAAGTTTTCCTAACTCTATCTGTCTTTTTAGATTTTGAGTTGTAGTCATCCCAAAGGATCTTTTTATCACAGTGAAACATCATCGCATTCTCGTTGTGGAACCCTTGCGGTGATTTAGGATCGTCACAGTTCACGATAGGGTGGGATTGCGATGATCTAAAAGTGCAATGACCCTTGGAAAATTGGCCATAACTCAAAATTTAACCATTGAAATTGAAAAATTTTACCATAAAAAGAGAGAGGGGAAGAAGAATACCTACTTCATGAAAGAAGCTGGAGAAATCCTCCACCGGGCGCTCCAGAATCATCACTTGAAAATTGGAGGAAAAAGGGGGTGTTTGGCACTAGTTTGGTGAAAATGCAAATGAAATGGTAAATTAACTAGTTTTGACCTATTTTATTAACTTTTACCATTTTAATTTCAAATTAAATTATTTTTTGAATATTTTTACCTATGTCATAAACCTAATGAACTTTGCAAAGTGTTGATATTGCAGGTTGAGAGATCGGAGTACATACTTTTGATATGGATAACTTATTTTTGGTTGTTTTTGCGTGTTGTTATGATGTATATATACTTTTGGGGTTCTTCAGGAAAAACTTCGAGCATGGTGTTTATTCTTTCTCACACTCGTGAAACTATCAGAATGTAATCGAGTAACCTTTTATCATTTTTCTCAAACTCATAATGGTAATACGAAAAACGAATCCTATGGAGCATCCTTTAAGCTCTTTTCAAGCTCCCTAAACATGAAGAGATAGCCAAGCAACCTTGTTCTTTTCACGCTCGTAAAAGTATTTGAAGAAAACGTCTAATGAGAGGTAGATTATCTCTTTTTCAGTCTTGTCATACTAACTTACGAAAAATGACATTTTGGAGTTTTATTTAAGTGTTTTTCAGACTCTCTAAACATGAAAAACCCCTGAGTTTTCTTTCTTTGGACTCGTAAAACAAGCATCAAAAGGCCCATATGGGACCGAACCACTCCTTCCTAGGGTTCGTTAAAAATACTCTGAGGGACTCATCTGAAGGATGAGCTTACATTACAATCATATGTTATCCTCCTCAAGGTTACGTAAAAATAAAGAGGTACTCGCCAGAAATGGTGAGGGAAAATTGGGAAAGAAATGTATATCTGTATCTGTGTTAGTGGCAGTAAGTTTCTCTTGAACATGACACCCCTCTTCATCATTCTATCTGGGTTGGGAAATCCATTTGTCTCTCGTTTGACCATCCACAAATCCATATGTTGGGTCCTCCTTAAGTCAATGTTGTCAAGACAATTGTCGTGTCATTCATATGTTCAAGAGAAGTTCAACCTAAAACAAGCCTTATGTCAAGTCAACCATCTGCAGTCCTCAAATATTACAATGTCGGCCTTCCCTGAGTAAGTCCTGAATCACTTTACACTCTGATCTACTTCAAATATGTTACATATTTCGTGTAATTTATGGGGGATAAATTAAGGCCCTCCTGTGACAATTCTTTTCCTATCAACTTCGACTCATTATCCAGGAATTAGACTTAGAAATCATTTAGTACCTTGGAACCTGCATGCCTCAATGACGGGTTTCCTCACTTTCAAACAATGGGTTCACATCATTATGCCCTCATTGGAAGATTCCATCAAGTGTTCGACTTCAAATCATTTATTCACATTCGTTGGATTGTACTAGAGTACCTTGGGGGTAATTGACATCAATGGTGATTTCCCTCGCACTTGTTAACGATGTCCGTTAATGGTCAGTAATCAAGTGGTTTCTACCATGTTCGACTTCGACACCTGTAATCACATGGATATATTTGTACTTCAGGATGATGGAAATGAAGACCATGGATCTCACCATTCGATCCAGGTTGCGATGGAGTATTCATTAGTCTGAAATAACATATAGATCCACTGTGTATGTCTCGTGGCTATGTCCAAATTTGAATTTTTTAGAGCATATATCCATAGTGTATTTCTCGTGGCTATGTCGAATCATGATGACATGGATCCACAGTGTATGTTTGGTGGCCATGAATCACTTGACACTTATGCTTAGGGTCACTTGCAGTCTGATTATGGGAATGCCTACCTCCAAAAATGGTATATTATTATGCAGATGCTTGATTTTTTGCAGGTTCCTGACCGATGTGCTCCTTGTTCTCGACACACACATTCTACAAAGTATTTCAATTTTCATAGGTTCCAACTTCATACTTTGGGGGGAATTATATTACAAATTATTTTGGTCACCCTTGTGATCAACTGACGATATATGCATAACTCACTTCTTTGTTCCCTAAAACTACTAAAATGAGACTTTCTCCATGAGAAAGTGAATCAATTTTCTTCTCCTAAAAACCCTATCAAAGGAGATCATTGCAGCATGTTAAATGCTTGGGGTGCGACGATGCTTGATCGTTTCATGCTACACCAAAATTGGATTGTGGTGTCACCATAGGCTTCTTATGCATAGGGTGCAACAATGCTCAAACAAGAGAAAAAGATAAAATTTACAAAATTTCTAGAAGGGAATCTTCTAGAAGATGAGGTGGCCTCTGATCGGTTTGGATACTACTCGCTTCTTTGATTTAGTGGGATCATCCTAATCTCCTCATCCATCCCTATTTCACCCTATATAAAGAGGGATCTCTCATGGGAAATGCTATGTTGGCTTATGCAAGAATAATTATGTTGAAGATTGTACTTGTGATAGCTTTGCTTTAGCTTTCCAAGTCAGGTTGTGAATACTCTTCATCAAAAGCATTAGAGAAAAGGTGTGTGTGTTGAAGCAAAGGGATATTGGAAGGGACCTTGCAACATCAAAGCATGGGTTGTATTCTCCACTTTCATTCAATATAATGCAGTAATACATTTCTTCCCTATAAAGGTGTCTCCACTTTTATTGTATAACTCCTTGATCTTATGCATAGGCTTAACTAGAATATATATATATATATATTGTTCTCTCTCTTTGTTGTTTTTTTCTTCTTAACACGTTCAACATCCCACAAATCCAAAGATGGAGCAAGGATGACACTAGCAAGGATCAAACATCGTTTAAATGGTATGTCATTTGTCCCTCTTTGAACTAGTTTACATTGTACTGAAATCTAAGGAGAAGCTTGTATTCTGCTCTGTTTTGTTCTAGATTCTTATTGAAGTTAGGGAGATTATTTTTTTTCCGCACTTACCGATTTGTCCGATAACAATGTCAAACTTAAGAGACACCTACATGTACGCGATGGCCTTAATTTGCAAATAATATGGGGAAAAAGATTGTTCTAGATTCTCGAAAGCCTGGATGCCCTTAGCATACATTGTGGTAGTGTCAGGAAGCATTTTTAACTAAGGATCTATTATATCCAAAAAACTGAGCACTGGAGTAGAATAAGCCCAAAACACTGAACCAAGGGATGTGCCTTCTTTTTACATGGCTTCCTACTTACTAGAAGTAGTTTTGGCAAGAAATGTTTTTCTCAAAAATGGGTATGAGCATGTGTCATAAATCCTTATGCATGTATAATTTAGCATTCTATGGGAGAACATGTATAAAAAATATTATTCCATGATATGTGATTTATTCCTAGCCAAGATTTAATTCATTATCTTTAGACAAGAGTGCCCGCGACTCTCAAAACAAGCCAAAAAAACAATCTATTTGATTGGAAATTGGCACTTGGAAGAGAAATGCCCCTATTTCAGAATATTTGGAGCCACAGGAGCCCCAAACCTACTGCTATATTATTTACCAAACCAACTAGACTTAGGGGAAATATGTTACCATACTATCCTACAAGGTTTCAATGCATCTCTGGTCCAATACAAGAATAGAGATTTTATCCCTTATGGTTTTAAGTTAGGATACTATTTTGTCAAGGACACTACACAAACAAAATAAGAATGGATAAGTAACTTGGAATACATGTTCGTGATTACTAGGTAGC
>JZKD02S0723957.1:56358-76389 GCA_000966675.3 Picea glauca
GCTTCTCTTAAGTTCTTCAATACATCAAAACTTGGATATGTCGAATGGTGATTTCCTCTCAATTTAAAGGGGAAATCCCTTCGATACAATCATTACAAAGCATATCTGAATCCTATACTAAATCGGATCTTCTTTCTAAATCAGCATAGGATGTCCTATTCTCTCGCAACCAAATGCTAATATAGGAGCTGAACGAGGTAATTGTTGTTACGGCTGATGTAACAGCTTCTTTTCATCGCTGCCACTGCTGTTCAGCATCGCAATTCATGGGTTGTTTCAGCCACATGAATTGCGCTCTTGACTGTGTCGGCCTTGACTGCTAACGGTTCGTGTTTCAACATCGTGGCGGTCTCCTCTGTGTTTCAGCCTCTGTACTTCTGAACTGAGTGACAGCTCCGTGTTTCAGCATCTACATCCTCGAGCTATGTAGTTGTTCCGTGTTTCGGCATATGCGACCTTAGACTGTGTAGCATCTCCGTGTTTCAGCATCAGTTCAACAGTGACTCTGGACAGTTTTGTGTTTCAGCACAGGCCTCAGATGCTAATCTGCAGTTATGGGCACTTATGCACTTCTAATCAATGGTTAAGTACAAAAGTAATGTAAAATATTATGCAAAACAGATTAAGCATATAGTAAATGAGAAGGGACGTTGTATACCTTGGAATGATCAGATGGAATGATATTATGAGTCTAAATACAGGTGATCAAAGGTATAATAATGGCAAGAAGAGTGGGCAAAAAGGTACAATATGTGGTCCTAACATGCTCATGACAAATTTGAAGATGGATTCTTCATTGAAAATTCTCAAAGTTGGGATGAAGTACTCCAAATAAAATACCAACTTGATCTAACTGTATTTAGAGCTATGTCTATGGAAGAACAGGTGGAACACATCAATCAAACTAGAGAGGAAACTATATGAGAATGGTCAATGGAGAGGAAAAGAGAAATTGAGGAAGCTAGGAAATTTGATGAGGCAAGACTCAAGGTAGAGGTTGAAAGAGAATCACATGAAGTTGAACAAAACATGGCAACTTGGGATTTAGAAAATAAAAGTAAAGATGAAAAACAATTAAAGAGCGGAGAAGCTAAGCAGATCCCTCAAGGGAAAATAACACAAGGGGAATTCAACACCCATCCAGAATTGAGCATAGACCAAGTACAAGGAGGATAACCAAAACCAATGGTATCATATGAGGCCTTCAAAGAGGTTCCATCTACAATGTTCCATGTCCCCACAATTGTAGACTTAATATTGTTGGATGATGATGATAATGATGATGTTGAAAAGATGAAAGTCTTTATTATAGATGAGTCCAACCTACATGGAAAAGGAAGCTCACTTTTTGAAGATCCTCAACCAGAAGGGATGTCTACAACAACAAGTGCAACTGAGAAGGTCACAACACCACTAAAACAGGAGGTCACAACTACCTAAAGAATAAAAGACTCAAGGAGGTGAGGGTGGAGATGGAACTGAGGATCAAAGTTCATAGGATATAGCCTCTGAGAAAGACGAAATTGAAAAGGAGAAAAATAGCCACAAATATAAGGAGAGGATGTGAGTAAGGAAGAGAAAATAGAGGAGAAAAACACTACACCAAGACATGAAGAAATAATGGTCGATCCACCAACTACTTCCTTTCAAGAGGAAGTGACACAACCAAAATTATCAACAAGGATTGCAACAAAAGATACTACAACTCCTGAGAAAACAAAGGATATGTCTATAGAAGCAGGAGCTGAACAAACCAGTAAAACTAATCAACCTCCCAAAGAGTCAAGCAAAGAGGAGAAAATTGGTAAATAAATAGACGAATTGGGTGGTCAGAAACCAACAACAGTTAAGGTCAAGATACCTATCCTAAAGAAATTTCATACTCCATGAAGCATGGACAATGTGTTTGCATCGAATGATCAAAAAATACCAAATCCAATAGATGAAGTTGTTGATATTGAGGCCATAGCCTATGACATGAAAAGGAAAGTGTTGGTAAGAAGAACAAGTAGGAAGAGGAAGATTACCATAGAAAAATCCATGGTCATAACCGCCAAAGAAATGTTGCTAGATGAAAACAAGGCCAAGGTAAGTGAACTCCTGGGGGTAGCGATGGCTATATCTCATGCCACCATTGATAGAGATAAAGAAGATGAGAGAGAGGCTATTGCCATGAGGAGACAACTAGAAAATCTCATACATGAAGTTGATTACTATAAATATACTACACATTCAATGATGATTCTAAGAGATAAATTCTTAGAGGAGCATGGTATATATAAGTTGGTAAGGGATATATTCATGGTGAAGGTCATAAGTTATCAAGAAGAAACCATGTTATGCCTTATAGTACATAAAGAAATGTTGAAATGGGTTGAACACAGACACATGACCTTGAGCCAAATTGAATACATCAGAGAAATATAGAAAAAACATTTACTTTTATTAGTAAATCAATCTCTCATACCAGAGAAATACAATAACCAACAAGGAAGGGGTCAAGGAACTCTTCCCTCGTCCAAGTCCTTCTACACAACCCTGGACTTTCGGTCCAACTAAGTTATTTTCCAAGGCCTCACTGCCTTTAATTATCACGGCTTAACCGAGCCCAGTCATTTAAATATGCTTATTTATTCCTTCTCCCTTTTTCCAGTTGTACTTTATCCCATGACTGCTCTTTTAATACCTACAACTCTGTAAGCAATTCAAAGTTTTTAAAGTGAGAAAAGTATTCCCCATTTTCCCTTCTTTGCTTTTGCAATTTTACTCCTTGTTGGGATCTTCCTTCTCTTTTCCTTGAGCAACCCTGGTTAGTCTCACCCTAACCTTTTGGATACCTCAACATGCTTTAATAGAAAAATTTTAGTTCATAATGAATCATGAACCTGTGCATTCTACACATTACCATTCAATTATAAGAATGGTCAACATTCATTTGTTAGTCTTCCATTCATGCATGATGTTTTCCACTGCTCAATTCTCAACAGTCATTAAGGTTGTGACTATTTTCTCCTGACAGAGTCTTCACATAGTTCCTCCACAGGGAACTCCTTCAACATGCACTTCCTTATTGCATATCCTTAACTATCTATGATAGCCTCAACCTTGAGTTAGCTTCATTTGTTTATCAAATATTCCATAAGGAATATAAACATGCATCTTTGTTATGCCTCTAGATTATTTATCCACACATATTCCTTATTTCTTAACCACATGCATAATCATAATCCTATGTGTATCTACCATAGGTATATTTTGCGGCTCACATACATATTTTCATTAAAATCATTAAAGTCGTGATTGTTCACAATTGTTCTCATGCGGTCCTCAAAGACATAATCATGTTGCCTTTTATCATGACAACAGAGAATCATTGTCCATTTACTCTTTCATCATATATGTGCATCACTTGCACATTTAATATCATTCATTCATATCTATTTGGCCTTAATATCAGTATTCATATCAAGCAACCTCACAAAGCATCAAATTCATGAACTCAAGCATATACAAACATAGCTAAACATTCACCATTCAAGCTCATTGTTTGCACCCTTTCCATGCCCTTCATGGACATATCAAACTTCCAGATCCTTCTCCCAAGGATATTAATGTCATTTTCATGACAAGTTCCATAGAGATACTCAACATTGAGCTTCCCTCTCATTTGAGAACTTGCATTCATTCACATGATATCCACCTGAAAGTTTAACATACATAGTCATAACTATGTTTCCCTTTCTATACGATAACAACGAGCAAGAAAAAACTCTTTCCTCAACTTCCATAAAAACATTTCCCAACTCATAAATACAGTTTGGGCAATTATAACCATGCCCAAGGTAACAAAACAACCAATCTAGCTTCCAAATGGTCTTGATCAGCAGACCTTTCGATCAAGGAAATCCTTTTCTAGATTCCCCTCACTACGATTTAAGTATACCAAACCATATATGTATGGCTACCATCCACCACTGGATGTCAATCTGACCCATTGGGCATCTATAAGTGCCCCAACACTTCCTTTACCACAATTAGGGTCAACATTTAATTAACCATTTTACCTCATTTATAATAAATTTTAATGTCTAATAGCATTTGGACTATTTCCTTAAAACCCAAATACAATTTAAAAGTATGTTACTTACTAAGTATTTTAATACAGAACTCTAGAGTATCTTTAGATCATAATATGTCTTGGGCAGAGGGTCCATCTCTTTCTTTTTAAATTTTTGTAGAGGTTTTAGTTGTTTCTGTCTACTCTCATTGAAAACGGAAGATAGGCTGCAAATGTAGATCATCCTTAACCATTACACCTAGAACTCTTTCTTTTGTTCAACAACAGCCAGGGACGGAGGTCACTCTCCTCTTCCCACATGAATTATGGAAGATTAGTTTCCTATCTGCCAAGCAAGGGAGTTTGTTGTGATTTCTCACTCAATCACTCCATATTTCTACAACTTCGTTTATTAACTTGATTAGAAAAACACTGCCCAACAATTCATGTACCCAGAAACAAAATTTGTTTCTCAGTTCCCTTCGAAACCTGAGAGTTGCAAATGCTCTCCCTTTTCAGAGAATGGTCACCAGATTCATTCCTCTTGCATAGACACACCCTTAATTTAATAGGGATACACACTCCCCTAGCACAACCATGAGCTTTTGAACTTGGTCTTGTCACTTCACTTCTACCTTCATGAAGGTTGCTCTTAATCTATAGGGTTCCTTTTTACTTGCTTACTGGGTTATTCCAACAACAATTTTCATTCATTATAGGTCAAGTAAATTGACCTTACCATTTCCATCAATCCTATGATCATGAGGGATCATACACATATACAAGGTTTAATCCTTCATTAAAGCAGTAATTATTACTGCTATGGATCCTTTCAATACATTCACATTCAAGTCTTGATATTAGTGCCCATCAGCATAATCCCACTACTATAGAATTGGCTATCATTTCCAAAAAGAAATGATAGGATTCCTCTGCCACAGACTAGCATGATTCAATCTTGTTGGGTAAAATCCCAACTGAATTTTAATCTACATCCTTCTCCTCATTGAACTTATGCAGATAATTTCCGCATGACAGTGATACTCTCAGCAGACTCATTTTAGCCTTGGTAAAGTAGTCTTATGACTGTTCTCCGACCCATCCAAGCCTGTGTCTGAATAATGCTTTGCTAGATAGGGTAGGGTAGTATTTCCCCTCCCTTAAATTTTTCTAAGAAAGAAAATCACTTGACTCTTTCATGAGCCCGAGTAGGCCAAGTGTTGTTGCCATGATCTGATACCAATTTGTAACACACCCAACACCTTAAGTACCTTTTTAGGGATGGGGCATCAAAATTTCACTTTCCTCTGTCATCTCGATTCCTCTTCTTAAGGTCTCCATCACCTGATTCTCATTAAGAGATTTCCAACCACTGTCGCCATGCTCAAATCCGAGCTCTAGATTGGAAGTTATGCCCTTTTGAAGTTCTTTGAGCTTCATTGGTCAAAGGCCACATGGGTCTATCTCATTCATATTATCCCAAGGTTCCCCAAAGTCTCAGAGCTCCCTGGAGCTCCTACATCCATAGTGGAAGTCCATGCATCGTTAAATCCATCGACGAGACTTCATCCTCGTTTGACATACAGGGTTATGGGAATTCGACGCTTCGGCGTTAACTGCCCCTTTTTCTTTCTACACGCATATCCTCCAGAGACCCAAAATACAGAACTCTCAAGGATCCTGAAATATTTCCACATGGATTCAGCCTTCGACCCTTTCATCTCATCTAAAATACTGCACCCTAAACCCCCAGAGTTTTGAATTCATGGACTCTCGAAGGGTCCACCCTCACACGTGATGTCATATTAAATGTAGAGGCAAGGACAGTTAGGTCCCAAGTACTCCACCTGCTAATAGGTCAAGCGAATATGTGTCAGGTGGATGACACATGGAAAGGCAAAGATGATACATGGCCCCATCAATGGGTGACATGTGTCACGTTCTAATGGGCACATAGGGTCTACGAAAAGCATGAATCAAGGTGACACGTGGCACGTCGAACATGGTTCCACACCACCTTGGGTGATGTCAGTGTGCCACGTCACTCCAGACTGAAAACATTCCAATGCCCCTTAGATCTCACGATCGAGGTGTGTCCACGTAGATCTAGAGATCTATGGCCTCCATCATTTCGTAACTTCAATGTTCGGGGAAACTGCCTTTTAACTTTCTTTTTTCTCTCGGAGTGGTCAATGTTGGCTAACCCCGATTTAGATCTAACAGTTATGGGAGATCCCAATTTCCCTCAGAGCAATGAATCATGTTAATTCGTGTGTTCAGCATTTGGGGGTTCTACCCCCTTAATACTTCGTTTCTCCTGGAGTAGGACTTCGCCGAAGTGCTACACGCGAATCCTTCCACTGGTGGATCAGATAGTTGGGAGGGGTTCTCAATGGAGTCCCCAGATCAATGACTCACAACTCTAGCTCAAGGGTCTCTTAGTCTCAATATTAGGCCACTCTTAGAGGGACACTTGTCAACCTGAAACCCATTGGCAAGATACGTGGCACATGCCTCAGGTCATCGATATCTCTTTGCTCTACCACAAAGCTTCCACACATGGTATCACCATCCCTTGACATGTGGACCCCCACATGCTCATGATGTTATATGTGCGTCCCCATGATCAAACGACTGAGAGGGATCTCAAAGGATCTGAAGATTGATGACCCACAATACTTTCCAACTCCGACATTCACAGGTTTTGGTGTTATAACACCATTTTTCTACCGAAGTGGTCAATGTTGAATTGAACGTGTCATCGATCCATCAGTCAGGGGAGACCCAAAATACCCTCAGATATACGGCTCACATCACTACACAACTGAGACGATGATTGGGATTTAACAAGGGGATAAATCCCATGTTACAGTAGCAGACCGCTATCCCCCAGTCATCCGTCAAGTTACCGGTTCGACGGGTTTCCTTTAACGCATTTGGACGTTGAAATGTCCATTCACCCCGGAGCTCCAGAGTCTCGAATGACTTAGCTCCTTTTTTAATGTAGTGAAGGGTTCCATGGGCCTAGTCCTATGGAACTTTGTCAAGCACTAGAGGCTACACTCTTTAAATCTTAGCCAAGATTTGGATTAAGGCCGTGGGCATGAGCCCATGGTCTCTTGGACAACTAGTTTGAAGGGATCGCCCTCCAATTCATAGAACTTAAGTTCTAAAACATGGGGAGGTATTTTCAAAACATCCTAGCAACCAATCTTGTCATATTACACCCATTCAAATGAAACAACTTACAGAAGATCAGTAAGCATTATAACCATTAATTTCACGTGAAGCACAATGAATCACAATCACAGACATTAAGATCATGCATTTCAATCCAAGTGCATAGGGTAAACAAAATACTTATCTATTACTGTCGATCACCATCCAACTAACTATGGGAGTTCGCCTTTCCACCCAACCATAGGCTCAGACGCATTCATTCTTAGCACTCTGTCCACCCCCATGCCAAGCCATGATACCACTAGGGAACTTTTTGCAGTTTCTTGGAGACTCTCTCTCTCTTTGTCGCAACCTCTACAAGGTTTATTAGATGCTCCCTCAACATCAAGCTCGCGACTTTCTGCTCAGGTCTTGTTTTCTGAAAATTCTCAAAGATCCTTTCTCTTGTTCTCTCTAGTAACCAGAACAACTTATCAAGATTTCAGTTCTTCTTCTCAGCTGGAGAGCCTCTCGCACTCTTCCTCTTTTATTCTACACATATGGGTCATGCATTCCCCTCCTGGTGTGTCTCCTTCTTGTCTTCCTTCGCATGTATTCTTCCACGCCTTTTCCCTCCCCATGAAGGTTCTGGACCTGTCTTGTTCCTTCTGTCATTAGAAACTCGGTTTAGTCTGGGCCTGCAGGAAAACTGCACTATGTGGTACTTCAGACCAATAGCGTTTTTTCTCCTCATCCAGACCCTCCATGCTTCCATTCACGGGGATAGTTGATTTTTCAACCACTGATCCTTCTTTCATTAATTTATTCCTCCTTGGAATCTGGATGAGGCTTATCATTTCAGTAAGGAGAATTTGGGTCATTTTGACATAATGAACCCTCTCCATAGTTTCCTCACTCTTTCCTCTAGTGATATCATGGCCATTACTTCAAGGCTTCACCCCCACAGTCAATTATTGGCAATCTAAACAATAATACATTTACATTGTTCCCATGCCATAGCATGGTGATCATAATTAATGATTAATTACAACCTAGGGGAAATGAGGGTGTTACAACTTCGCATGAAATAAGGACTAAAATACCTCATGGTGACACTAGCTTACCATCTCCCATACATTAATTTGACTAGATGTGATGAGCTTGGATGATTTGTAGTAGAAAAAGGAAATATGAGGGGGGTTGTTGGGCTTCCATCTGTGGACATGCTTATCATCATCATGGTCGAGATCATTGTATCCATTGCAAGTGATGAGATATTATATCCTTTAGTTACCCCTAGGAATGGGGGGGTAATAGGACCAAAACCCTTAAGGGTAAAGTTCCATGATCAAAGTTTCTATCAATTAAGTAGAACTATGATTTTAACAAAATTCCTATTGGATCTGGGGAAGAATTTCAACCTAAAAAATGAGTTCATCCACTTATTAACTTATTCCTATACTATTTAAGTGACTCACCATCTGAGAGTGACACATACAACAAAATATGGGTCCACAAGTTCAATGAATGCAAAATAAAAAAAGCTTTTTCAAGATTCTGAAGCTAATTGGACTCTTAACACCACTTCATAATTATCTCTACTTTAACTATTGTTATTGTTTTTAAAATTTATTGTTGTTTTCATTGTTTTTTATTCACATCATACTCATAGGGGATGATAAACACGATCATTAATAAATATAACATTACCATGAAAAATTACCACAAAATTTATTTCTCAAACAAATGTAAGGTATTCAATTTTATATCATGAAGGGATGTCTATCCTCAAGAAAAATGTGGGTGTATGTTTGGTACTTAACCTGAACTTTTTTGTATTCCAAATCCTACAGTATATATCTTGGTTGCGTTGAGAAGTGTTTTCTACAACCCACTATGAAGGAGATGTGTAATTCCTTCCGTGCTCAACATGGAGTTCACAAGTGGCATTTAAAAAATATATTAATAACAAAAAATATATTTCAGTGTTGGCCATAAATAAAATATTTCAATGTCCACCTTGTGTGTGTGTGTGTGTGTGTGTAATATTCCCTGGTAGAGCCCTAGTTGTAATTATGAATTGTAAACATGTTTGTTAGGCTGGTGAGCTGAGTTATAATAAGCTAGGAGGCTTATGTGATGATTAGGCCAGAGATCCTAGGATGTTAAGGCCAGGAGCATGTTTTTTATATGTAATTATGAAAAATCATTAATAAAAATTATACATCGCTGCGTGTAGACCCTCCACGAAGAAAGATTTATGGGGGACTAATCTCCACTAGGTGGGGAAGGGGCTAAGCTATAGGGATTACCTCTAAAGGAATAATATTATATTATTATTTCCTAAAGGCTAAGGTTTGACATAATTTGTGTGTCCTAAGTTCCTAGGGGAAAGGGGGATGAGTATCAAGTGGAGCTCATGCAACTTCAGGGAGACATGTGTCGACCTGGGTGCATGCAATTTTAAGTGGTAAATTCAGCTCGTTGTCGAGGATCTCATTCACGAGTCTCACGATTTGGAGGATGATCATGATCCTTCACCATTCAGTCTGCACTCTTGCAGGGTTAGTCACCCTGGAAGTCTGCCACACTCCCCAATGATGCACGTGACAGTGTAATATGCAAACACTAGAGTTGTCCTGCGTATTTCCTGTGAATCTGGATGAACTTGTATTTTTCCTTAGTCGTGTTGTGTCGTAGCGGTTGGCAGTTGCTGCCAACACATTTTTGGCTAAGCTTGGTTCACTCCCCATTCTCCCATCCTTCACCTAACTTGTCTGACCTCCATCGTGGACCTATTCATCTTGGACGCACCTCTGAAACTAGTAACCCGTGAAGATGACCTATGTCTTCCTGTGAAGCACATCGTATCTGTACTTGCTAGAGCTATGTTGTGCCTTATTGAGTGGTGGTTGTTGCCATCCCCTGAGCTATATTGAGCCTTGTTATTGTCCTCACTTACTGGAATTAAGTTGAATTTGGTTGAATAAGTGGGTTTTCAGGCCCGTGGTTGAAGAGACAGGTTGTCAGGCATGTGAGCAACTCTCTCTAGGTGAGAGAGTTTGCTAGGAAGTGATTTTCTTCTAGAGAGAGTCCAACACCAGCTACGGAGCTCTGAGAATTCTTGATCTGGCCTATGGTTGAGACCCTGAAAGGGAAGTGGAGCAGTCGATGGACTGTGGAACAATGAAGGTGCATATTCCTGGGGTGGAACAGGCATGTGTGGAATGAGAGTCCATGATTAGTGGGCGTAAGTAGGCTCTTGGAGAGAATCCTTCTAGATGCACTGTGCATTTTTCTGTAACCTCAACCAAGCCTAGGAATTCCCTTGCCCGGTGGAGTTTAGTCCCAGCTCGGGGGTGACCCACTACTGAGCGTGATGAGCAGCGTGGTCTATGGCTGGGAGGTTCATGGAAGGTCTGGACGCAGTTGGTGTACTTCAATTAAAAGATAAGTGCCCATTCCTATGTTCATTTACATGTTATGTATTTGTACATGCTATATTGATGAGTATTGCCTATATATGCTGTTATATTATGGGTTATGCCTGTGATTACTGCATGTATGATTTTACTGTTATTTCCGCATTAGTCTGTGTATTAGAAAAGTATGTTGTCTATTTATGTTTATTTTTATAGGCATATGATAATTTTTATTTCTACCAGATATCATGGCCCGGCCTGGGTGGCTGGGGGACATCACAAAATGGTATCAGAGCTAGTTGGAAGAAGATAAGGTATTTGGGTAGTGTTTCCTGACAGAGGTGTAGATGGTCGGGGACGTTACAAAATGGTATCAGAGCCATGGTTTCGACACTGATCCTAGATGGGCCATGTTAGTGGTTAACAAGACAAATATTTCAGAGTGAATTGTTTTCGAACGGGACAAAATTCGAGGTTCAAAGCGTCCTTGGGTGCAAGGAGTGGGTCGACAATGTCTTTGACTCAAAAATATCGGGAGAAATATCTTGAGTTTTCTCATGAAGGGATGCGAAGATCTGTTGAAAGGAGTGCACAGATCTGAAAGTCGACTAAGTGTCGAAGCAACCCTCTAAGGAGAAAGGGGTTCGAGAAACGAAGCTCAGGAGAGATAGCGGGAAGAAATATTCAAAGGGGGAAAAACTCTCAAAGTTTAACGAGTTAATGGCTAGGATTTCTTCAGAAGGAAACAGAGTCACCCTAGACCGTCAGATATGGAAAAGTTGCGAGGCGGTTAGCCATGAGTTCCTTTGGAAATCCGCAAAGTAACATTGTTCGTCTGTGTCGTTGATCTGAGAGAGAGGATATGTGGCAATAATCCATGGAATTCGGGTGAAAGCACTCTGGGAGAAAGAGAGTGTGGAGAGGTTGAAAATTCCGTAGCCCAAAGAGCCTAAGTAATTTATAGTCGTCGATCAGCGGAAGACACACGTCAGCATATCGCATACTTCAGAAGTAGGGAGAAAGCAACGTAGAGTGCCATGTGTAAGGACAGACGAAGCTGACACGTGGTCTAATCAGGTGGGTGACACAAGGTAGTTAAACTTGGTGAAGAAGTTAGCTAGATCGGACCCACATTAACTTTGATCATGATCTATCAAGATCGATGGCCGGGAGGCATTGCAGATATCGAAGTTACGCGGCAGATAATTCTACAAGGCGGTCCCACAATCCAAACCATGGTTTCCCAGAAGGGGTACGTGTTAGCGTGGGGACAATTGCAGAACGATTGGCGGGTTACTCCAAAATCGCCAAGCCCTTCCCATGCAACTTGAAAAGTACTAAAGTTTATATGACATTTTTGACATTTATTAGTTCAAGCACAGAGACCATGGGCTCCATTGGACGCGTGGCACATGATCCCAAGGTCCATAGACTTGGTACTCAAGAGGCATTGTATTGCAGTTGTGTTGAGTCGAAAACTCCCAGAGGTTGGAGTTAATATCAACCGTTGATCGGGAGAAGGTACGTGGTAACCGATACCACAGATCGGAGACTGGGCACACTGGAAGATTGGAGAGTATGGGTAGCCCAAAACTTTTGAAGCTCAAAGTTTCGTAATAAATCCCAACCGTCAGTTGTTGAGGAAGTTGTGGACCGTTGATCCACCCCACTTCATGAAGTTCACCAATTCGGTGTTTGAGAGAAATAAGGTACGAAGTAGCAAGATCTTCTGAAGCTCTCAAGGATCCAGATAAGCACCTACCTGATAGCACCGGGTCATAGCCTGTGGTCACACGCAATTGAGGGATGAAGAAAAAGGGCCAGTGTCCGAAAATTGTGTTAAAGAAGGAAAAAGGGGTTAGGAAGGAAGCCCATGGGTTTCGTCTAGTTTGAACCTGCATCAAAAGAATACTGAAGACCTGGGAAATTTTTGATAGGGTCTAACAAATATATAAGAGCCATTAGCTCATAGAAAAGAGATCAACTGCACAAGGAATGCATCAGAGAAGAAGCACAATTTTTAAAGGATCATAGCTTTTTGCTCAAAGCTCAGAATTCAGCAAGGAAGCAATCATTGGAAAGATCTCGGAAAGAGGATTCTAGGTATTCATCCATATTTGAGGATTGAGAAGCTTAGATCACAGGAAGTTAGAGAGGATATTTTGTTTTGGTGACAATCTTTTCACATCAAATGTGAATGCTAGGTGGAGAAAGCCATCTGCGATACATGATAATACATGAACCATAAGTTCATATGGAGATGCAAAGCATGGAAATAAGGAAGGTTTTATGGAATAAGAAAGAGTTTGGAGACAAGATGTGACATCTCCGAAGATCAGTCCTACAGATTGGAGGTAGCACCTCCATTATTGATAATAAAAAAACGTGCACACTAGAAGCATGGCATGAAGGTCATCAAATATGGCATGACAGAAGTTGATTTTGTCAGTCACGTTGAAAAATCAGATGGGTCAAGTTAGGAGAAAATAATAATTCATCAAGATAACACCAGTGTTGATATGATCAGTCATGGAAAGGCTAAACCAAATTGCTTCAAGGAAGAAGTTGGTGTTAACTATCCAAGGTTACTCAAAGAACATGTCTGGAAATATAATTGGGTCATGAAGGAATTGAATCAGAGGGATCCAAGTAATAGGGGAATGCTGAAAATTAATATCAACATAATATGTGGTGGCAAGTATGCAAAATAGACAAGGAAAAACTCTTGGATGGAGTCAACTCCATGAACATCCTAAGATAATGGAAGAAGAAATCATGAAATAGATATCAAGCTAATAGGAATGCATGTCAACACTCCAGGAAGGAAATCTAGAATAGTAGAGGATTGTTGATGCACTCCAAAGGTGTGAAGGTATTTCCATAAGAGCATGGAGATATCAAGTCAAGAATAATTTAAAAGTGAAGTGACTTCTAAAGAGAGATCAATAAGGAACCAGGAAGAAGAAAACAATTCTATGCATGGTTTTGAATGCAGAGGAGATGGTGCCTGAAAAGAAACCATCTTAAGTAACATAGAGCCATGTGTGACAACCCAAAAGGTTGGAGGTATCACCTGAATCTATGATGGTAAGGTACAAGAAGTAATTTCATTTGATACTATGAACTGGAAAAGGGGGCATATGTGCATCCTTAAAGTATGCTAGAGATTGGATAGGTAAGTCAAGTTTGAAGCTAGTAGGGAGAGATGGATCTAGAAAACAAATAAAAGTTGAAGGTTAATGCCAGAATTAGTAATTGGCTGGAAAAGAAAAGGCAACCAACAATGATTTGGCTAGAAAGTGCTCAAGACAAAATAGTCATGTACAGTGACTACAATGAGAGCACAAGAAGATTCAGAAATTCGAGAAGAATTGAAGACTTCTAGGATCAGCAAGGAAAATTTTCACATGGGAAAGAAGTTGTTGAAATTGTGGTAGCACTGCAGCAGTTGAATTAGGGTTGGTTGAACAACCATAAGTAGAAAATAAAAAACAAAAAACTTTCATGTTGCAAGTGTTGTTGATTTCTACATATGGAAGGAAGCAACAAAAACTTGAAGGTTGGTTAGGTTTGATAAAATAAGCATGAAAGATTCTACTTTCATCAGCCATACAGGTAACATCAAATTTATTAATGGAAGTCATGCAGGTATGAGTTTTTATTACTCTTTTTGCATAATTGTTGAAGGGAATTTAGGTAAGAATTTCCTCAGCCAGAGTTATTTTATAAAATCACATGATTATATTATTTGAATGCATACCACTGGATGTGGTAAAGGTTGGAGTCATGTATTAATTCAAAGATTTTTAGCTTCAGAATGCACACACTGACATAGTAGAATGCCATGTTAATTTGGTTATGGGGTAATAACCAAAGAATTAAAAGATAAGAACTTGTTATAGGAATGAATGCCAGTAAGCTAGTCATGTATGAGACCAGGACATGGTTGGATATGTCAAGGTATGGATATGGAAAGGTTATGAGCCACACAGGTACTAAAAGCTTCCTACCTTTAAATAAAACTTGGACTACAACCTTTTTGCTAACACTAATGAATACCACGAAATTATATTCTTGGTGTAGTGTTCAGGTCAGAAAGGAAGGCATCCAATTAATTGGGAAGACAATAGGAAGTGTGTGGAGAATGTGTCAACACATTGGTCAAAATTCCAACTTATTGATGGTGAGATACATGACTGAGATAAAGAGCATTATGTAATTCAATGCAAGGTGCACTGAATAAGTATGCATTGAGAATTTCACTCGCGCATAGTAAGTGATAGAATTGTGTACTAAATGCAATGGTTGAATGTGTTTTGTAAGTACATGCATATATATTATTGCATGGAAATAATTGTTACTAACAACTGAAATGTTGTGAACTCGTGAAGTTGAGAACATTTCAGAGAAGTGTTAGACATTGCAACAGGAAAGTTGCAAGTCAAGTAGTCACATGAGTATTGTGATCTAGATTTTATGAGAATAACAAAATGACTACAGATTATTAACAGGTGCTTAACACAAAATAACAGAGATCCAGTAAAAATGGTTTTTCTATTCAATAAGGAAATAAGCTGAAATTGTAAAATGCAGCGGAAACAAGCTTGCTAGAATGGTGGCGGCTTATCTCTGAGAAGAGATGTGACGGTTGTGCTCATTCGCAAGAAGATCATTACAATGAGGCTCTGAAGGAATTTTTACAATAAAAAGGAATGCCAAAAACCCTAGATATCCAAAAAACTAACCCTAGGAGATGAAGCACCAAAAGTCATGTGGGCCCCGTCTGGGTAAGTTAGTACATCAACTTCTCGGGATCGTAACTTTTGCATACGATCTATGTTTTACGTGTATGATAGTCTATTGGAAAGGTATCATCTAGAAGATTCATTTTGGGGGATCAATCATGTCTTTGGTTATTATTGAGAAGATCGATCCCGAAAAAACTTCATTTAGGCCCTCAAAATGGCCCCGGAAGTTAAAACTGCTAAAAATAGTAAATTGCCAAAATCGCCAGAAAATTATTTTAAGCCAGTTGGAAAAGGTGGGTGGCCACTAATATCCACTTGGATCAGTCCTCCCTCCTTAGTAAGTAATGGTCTCCATTGCATTGATTTCCCCCATCAGATGAAGAAATTTTTGTTGAATTTAGCCACGGGTGAGGCACTTGCCCTGGTACAGGAGTTGCCCTGCTTTGACGAATCGATAAAGCTGGATCCTTTGTTGTCAAGTGCCCTTGATCAATGTGTCCACAATATGATCATTGGATTCCTGTTGTATGCAGTCGGGGTTGAGCTCTGTTGGTGTCAATTGTTCTGCTACGTCTGAGGTGTCCAATAATGGTGGGAAATAAGGGCGAAGGAGATCCACGTTGAACACTGGGTGCAATCCAAGGAAAGGAGGAATGTTGAGCTCAAAAGAATTACCCCCCATGGCCTTAGTGATGGTGTACGACCCATAATGGAGTGGGAGAAGATTTCTATGGGGTCCTATAAGGCGTTCTTTCTGCAAGTGCAACAAAACTTTGTCGCCCACCTGAAACCTATGTGGCACCTGATGTTGATCATGGCGTTGCTTGTACTTGTCATTGGACTTCTATAGGATATCTTGAACTTGTTGGTGGATGTGTTGGATCCGCTCAATGAACCGGGTGGCTTTGTCAGCTTCAGTTGGATCAAGAGATGATTCGGTCGAGGTGACCGCAAGGGGAAGTTCAACATCTATGGGACCCAATGGTTGAAATCCCAACCCCACCTGATAGGGGTTGTGGCCGGTTGATCTATGTAGGGCTCGGTTGTAGCTATGTTGGACATAGGGAAGGCTCTCATCCCATGTGTGAGGGTTCTTTGAATTATACATGCGAAGGATATGAACAATCATTCAATTTACGACCTCGGTTTGGCCATCTGTCTGGGGGTGGAAGGGCATGAATTTGGTGAGCTTGGTGTCCAGCAGTGACCAGAGGCTCAACTAGAATGTGCTGAGAAATTGACTTTCCCAATATGAGACAATGGTTTGTAGGATTCCAAAATGTACCCAGACTCGTTCAAAGAAGAGCTTGGTGGTGGCCTCTGTTGTGATGTTCTTCTTGCAGGAAACCAGAGTCGCCATCTTAGAAAAGCGACCAACAACCACAAAAACGAAGTCATTTCTCCACTTGGTGGATGGGAGGCTCGACATGTAGTCCATTGAGATGGATTCCCATGGCTTGTCAAAAGTAGGAAGAGGGGTGCACAGGCCCTGTTTCTTAGTGGTCGGTTTGGTAATAGCGCAGGCAGTGCAAGACTTGATATACTTGCTGACCTCCTGTCAAAGTTTTGGCCAGTAGAAATGTTTATGTAGCATCGCCACTGTCTATTCAACGCCGAAGTGTCCTGCCACCCGATTGTAGTGGGCTTCCCAGATCAGCTTCACTTTCTCATTTGATGGAACACAGATATGTCCCAGATGACACAACAACCCATCCTGAATATGGAAATTATTGACAACTGCATTTGCACCCAACATTTGGTAGCTGGTGGCGAAGTCTGGGTCTATCTCATAGAGTTGGGGCCATCCATAGATCTCATGGCCAGATGAGTTCAGCACCGTGGTGAGTGTCGCGACTGGCAGTCTGCTGAGGCAATCAGCGCCGCAATTGGTGCTTCCTATTTTATACTTGATGTTGAGGTGGAATTGTTGTAAGTATGTGGACCACTTTTGATGGCGATCATTCTGCAATTTTCCTTGTGTCTACATGAATTGTAGTGGCTTATGATCAGTTTGAATGCCTGTCTCCTTCCCAAGAATGTAATGTATCCACTGGCAGCAGGATTGTACAATGGATTACATTTCTTCGTCGTAAGTAGGGTAATTATAGACAACATCTGATAGTGTCTAACTATGATAAGCCATGGGGTGGCTGGGATGAGTGAGAACGACGCCCACCGCATAGTTTGAAGCATATGTATTGATCTCAAATGGATGTTGCAGGTCTGGTAGTGAAAGTATTGGGATTGAGCACAAGTGTTGCTTCAAATCATCGAACGCTTGTTGTTGGGACTGGTTGCACGCAAATTTTGCCTTACCACCACCCCTGGTTATTTGGCTAAGGGCCCATGCAATATGGGAAAATCCCAACACGAACCTGCGGTAGAAATTGGCAAGGCCCAAGAAGCTCTAAAGCTCAGTGAGTGTGGTTGGGGATGGACAATCATGGATGACTTGGATCTTGGTTGGATCCACATGTACGCCATGTTGATCAATTATGTATCCCAGGTAATGGACCCTGTCCATGCCGAAGGAGCATTTTTCCAAGTTGGCATATAGCTTGTGCTGTCGCGGGGTGTGCAGAACCTGTTGAATATGCTGCAAGTGTTTGACCCAAGTCTTGATGTAAATGAGAATGTCATCCAAATAAACCACTACAAAAGTATTGGTGAATGGTCGCATAATATCGTGCATCATCCTCATGAAAGTGGCTGGAGAATTTTTCAAACCAAAGGGCATGACCAACCATTCAAAAAGGCCTTCCTTTGACTTGAAGGCGGTTTTCCATACATTTGTCTGTTCTATCAAGACCTGGTGGTAGCCAGAATTCATATCAATCTTATTGAAGTATTTGGCCCCCGTAAGTTGATCAAGGACGTCGTCGATTTGGGGAATCAGGTATCGGTTTCTAACTGCAATTTTATTTAGAGCTCGATAATCAATGCAGAGTCACTAGGTTACATCTTTCTTATATACCAGCATGATTGGTCTCCCGCAAGGTGATGAGATGGGATGGATGTGCCCCTTCTGGAACAGTTCTTGGATCTGTCACTTGATCTCCTCATTCTCTAACAGAGAGCGATGATAGACTTGCCCATTGGGCAGCGATGCGCTGAGGGTCAGATCGATGGGGTGACTGACCTTGCAGTATAGAGGTACCCCAGTAGATGAGGAGAAGATATCTAAGTATTCTTCCATGACCTTATCTACTTGCTTTTGTTGTGTGGAGAGGTCGGCCGCAGAGACCCTAGATGTGGCTTTGATATTTCGCTTATTCTGAGAACGGATCATGAAGAAGACAAACTTCCTCATCTGACAGATGACCTTCATGCATTGCTTAGCAGAGATCAAGGAAATAGCATTAGGTGGGACTGCCTCGGGTATCCTGTACAATTTCCTATTCAAAGTAATAATAAGACTACGAGGCCTAGACTCATATACAACATGATGTTTCCATAAATAAGGGTGGCCCAAAATAATATCACAAACTTCGAGAGGAGCAACATCACACAATACCTTGTCTTTGAAGGGCTTAATGTCGTATGACACTCAACACTGTTGGCGGACGCGGAGATCGCTTCCTTGGTGAAGCCATCTAATGGTGTAGGGTTGTGGGTGCGGCATTGTCAACAGGGTGAGATGCTTGATGACCTCTGCTGATATGAGGTTATTCTGGCTATCGCTATCAATGA
This sequence comes from Picea glauca, assembly GCA_000966675.3. NCBI lineage: Eukaryota > Viridiplantae > Streptophyta > Pinopsida > Pinales > Pinaceae > Picea > Picea glauca. The sequence continues at coordinate 75,435 of JZKD02S0723957.1, forward strand.
TGAGGTGCAGTGGGGTGCCTTTTACCCACATCTATAAATGGAAGAGGTGTTCTCCTTCTTCTGGCTCGTCTGGTTCACCAACCTGGAACTTGGTGGTAGAAATGGTGGCACTGGGTTCTGCGTCAATGAACTGTCTTCCACTTTCTGGTTTTGGTTCAGAGTCTGAACCTACATCTGATTTAGAGGCTTTCACTTCAGCCACCAACAACTGCTTTGAGCTGCAGTCAATAGTGTTATGCCAAGGGATCTTATGGAAGTCGCACCACTTCTCAGTATCTTTCTTTGTCTTTTCAGTGTCCTTCTTTGCTTGCATCTTGCACTAGTTTTCCTGATACTTTCCATATTTTCTCTGTCCTTTGTTCTGTGGATTGGGATAGCCCTTTCCTGGCTTTTGTTGTGAGGGGTTCCTAGGCCCAAATTGTTGCATCTTTTGTTTGAGCTTCTGCTCGATTTTGACAGCATATCGGTAGGCCGTGCCCAAGGATGAGATGTCCAGAAATTCCATTTCGATCTGGATGTATCTATGCAGAGTGTTGCAATACTTGAGCATCAGATGTTGCTCTGAATCTTTGATACCTAGCTTGGTGCGCAAGGTATGAAAGATATTTGTGAAATCTGACACTACTTGGTCTCTTTCTTGCTGCAGTGTGGTCCATTTGGTATACAAGTCATCATAACTTCCGACAGGGTAGTATTGTTCCTTAATAGCATCCCTGAAGGATCCCAGGTGGTCGTGACTATAAATAATGAGGGTTCCTTTGTTTCCTTTTGCTCACAGAAAGTTTCCCAACAATATTTGACATGGGGAGAGGCTTCGAGGAGCGCAAAAGTAAAATTTTATCTATTTGAAAAGTTATGGACAGAAAAATACCCTTCTAGTAGATTCAACCACTTGTCTACAACATCTGTGTCTATCTGACCTTCAAATATAGGAATATCGAAGTTTATTTGTACC
>JZKD02S0723957.1:76561-95718 GCA_000966675.3 Picea glauca
AAACAAGCTCGAGACCCAACTCTTTGTACTCTGACCTCATTGGGGACATGCATTAAGACGACAAGGAGAAGACTGCTCTGATACCACTGTTGGCACAGGGGCAGACCTGGGGTTCGATGTGCACAACAACGCACCAACAAAACCCTAACTACCAGCCATTTTGGGAACACCTGCGAAGCAGATGAAGTCTCACCCAAGGTAGAGGCAGGGGTGGTTGCATGACTCCAGTGTCTTCAACCTTAGCTGGGACACGGATCTGTGATTATAACACCTTAACAATGCACTTAGTTATTATAGTCCATTAGTATTAAGCTTTATTTCACAACGCAGCTAAACCCTAACAACATATTTGCGCAGTATTCACACAGATCTAATAGATTTAAGAACGAAGAACACACATAAAGATCAAATCTAGCAGTCATTCATATTATTCAACACTAAACTATCATATCAGATTCTTCTATCATCTAGCATCACACTAAGCATTCAATCATATAAACAAGAGAGCAACCATAAAGCACAAGCATTCACAACACATGATATACGTGGTTCACCCCCACCCTGGGGCTACGTCCACCAACTCTTATTCTCTTTGTTATCTTTGTCAAGCGTCTTACATGCACAAAGAATCATAACATTACCCCGCATATGAAAAGATATCTACGTGCACTTCGCCAGATACTCCTTCCCCAAGTAGATCTAGGCATAGAGCCTCACACAGTCTACGCACAAAGCACTACAGATGACTTGCACTTAGCTCTGCAAGTCTTAATCACATCTTCTTGCACATAGCCAGTACTATCACTCAACCATCGGTCTCTACTTACATCACCTAGTATTCTATTTATACATTACAAAGTAGGCCTAAGCATGGGTAAACCCACGGGCTGACATTCCCATACCTGTTACATAGCCCCAAAACCCAAAAATCCCTAAAGAGGGGCTGAGATCCCGCGATCTCTGCTTCGTCTTGCGCTCTGCCTTTGATAGCCTATCGAAGTCGCAAAACTAGGTCAAACATGACCAAGAATCCTCAAAACTTGGTCAAGGGCCAACAGGCCCCAAACACTCATTTATGACTCATCCCGAGTCACTCTGATCTGGGTAATTCTGCTTCAAAAGCCTCGAGCTTGGCTCGAGTTGCTTCGACTTGTTGTTGTGCCATGGCCTCCTGCTCAGTGAACTCTTGGATAACAGTTTCGTTGACAGGTCCCTCTAAGCGTTGTTCAGTTGCAATGATGACTTACTCCAGTTCTTCTCCTCGGCCTTCGATCTCTAAGAACAGTTGGAAAGCCTCATCCTGTATAGGTTGGAGCCTTTGAGTCACTTCCATGAATTTGCTTTGAATGGTGTGGACCTGTTGTTGAGCGGTGCGCTTCTCTTGGGATCGTTTCATCCTTTCAACAGCTGATAGGGGCTTCAACAAATGGTTCCCGGCAACGGAACCATTTGTTGGCAAATGGGCAGACCCGGGGTTCAACGCTACAATAGCACACCAACAAAACCCTAACTAACGACCCTTTCAGAAACACCTACGAAGTAGATGAAGTCTCACCCAAGGTAGAGGCAGGGGTGGTTGTAGGACTCTAGTGTCTTCAACCTTAGCTGGGACATAGATCTATGATTGTAACACCTTAATAGAGAACTTAGTTATTACAGTCCGTTAGTATTAAGCTTCAGTTCATAGCGCAGTTAAACCCTAACAACAGATCAACATAGAATTCACACAGATCCAATAGATTTAAGCACGACGCACACACATAGAGATCGGATCTAACATTCATTCACATTATTCAACACTAAACTATCATATCAAATTCTTCTATCATCTAACATAGCACTAAGCATTCAATAATATAAACAAGAGAGCAACCATAAAGCACAAAGAATTCACAACACAAGATATACATGGTTCACCCCCCCCCCTGGGTCTACGTCCACCAACTCTTCTTCTCTTTATTATCTCTATCAAGCGTCTTACAGGCATAAAGCATCAGAACACTACTCCGCATAGGACATGAGATTTGCGTGCACTTCGCTAGATCCTCCTTCCCCAAGTAGATCTAGGCAAAGAGCCTCACACAGTCTGCGCACAAAGAAATATAGATGACTTGCACTTAGCTCAGCAAGTCTTAATCACATCTTCTTGCACATAGCCAGTACTAGCACTCATCCATCGGTCGCTACTTACATCGCCTAGTCTTCTATTTATACATTACAAAGTAGGACAAAGCATAGGTAAACCCATGGGCCAACATTCCCATAACCATTACATATCCCAAAAACCCAAACATCCCTAAAGAGGGGTCGAGATCCCTCGATCTCCACTTCGTCTTGCGCTCTGCCTTCGATAGCCTGTCGAAGTCCCAAAACTAGGTCAAACATGACCAAGAATCCTCAAAAATTGGTCAAGAGCCAACAACCACTGATCCAGATTTTATGAGAAGAACGACATGACCATAGATTATTAACAGGTTCTTAACACAAAATAACAGAGATATAGTAAAACCGGTTTTCTATTCAATAAGGAAATAAGCCGAAACCGTAAAATGCAGCGGAAACAAGCTTGTTGGAATGGTGGCAGCTTATCTCTGAGAAGAGATGTGACGATTGTGCTCATTCGCAAGAAGATAATTACAATGAGGCTTTAAAGGCCTGTTTACAATAAACAGGAATGCCAAAATCCCTAGACATCCAAAAACCTAACACTAGGGGATGAAGCGCCAAAAGTCATGTGGGCCCCGTCTGGGTAAGTTAGTACATCAACTTCCCGGGGTCGTAGCTTTTGAATACGATCTTCGTTTTAGGCATATGATATCTCATTGGAAAGGTATCATCGAGGAGATTCATTTTGGGGGATCAATCATGCTTTTAAAAATCATTGATAATCTCTATCCTGAAAAACCTTCATTTAGGCCCTCAAAATGGCCACAGAAATTAAAACTGCTAAAAATAATAAATTACCAAAATTGCCAGAAAACTATTTTGAGCCAGTTAGAAAAGGTGGGTGGCCACTGATATCCACTTGGATTAATAATCTCTCCTTAGGAATCAATGGTCTCCATTGCATTGAGTTCCCCCATCAGATGAGGAAATTTCTATTGAATTTGGCCTCGAGTGAGCCACTTGCCCTGGTGCAGGAGTTGCCCTGCTTTGACGACTCCATAAAGTTGGATCCTTTGTTGTCGAGTTCCATTGAATTGTGTTTCCACAATCTCATCATTGCATGCCAGTTGTATGTAGTCTGGGTTGAGCTCTGTTGGTGTCAGTTCTTCTGCTACGTATGAGGTGTCCAATAATGGTGGGAAATAAGGGCGAAGGAGATCCACATTGAACACTGGGTGCAGGCCAAGGAAAGGAGGAATGTTGAGCTCAAAAGAATTATCCCCCATGGCCTTGGTGATGGTGTACGACCCATAACGAAGTGGGCGAAGCTTCCAATGGGGTCCTGTAAGGCGTTCTTTCTGCAAGTGCAACCAAAATTTGTCGCCCACCTGAAACTTATGTGGCACCCGATGTTGATCATGGCCCTACTTGTACTTGTCATTGGACTTCTAGGATATCCTGAACCTATTGGTGGATGTGTTGGATCCGATCAATGAACCAGGTGGCTTTTTCAACTTCAGTTGGAGCAGGATATGAGTCGGTCAAGGTGACTGCAAGGGGAAGTACAACATCTATGGGACCCAATGGTTGGAATCCCAACCCCACCTGAAAGGGCTTGTGGTCGGTTGAGCTATGCAGGGCTCGGTTGTAGCTATGTTGGACATAGGGAAGGCTCTCATCCCATGTGTGAGGGTGCTTTGAATTATACATGCAAAGGATTTGCACAATCATTCGATTTATGACCTCATTTTGGCCATCTGTCTAGGGGTGGAAGGTCGTGGATTTGGTAAGCTTGGTGTCCAGTAGTGACCAGAGGCTCGACCAGAATGTGATGAGAAATTGACTATCCCGATATGAGACAATGGTTTGTGGGATTCCAAAATGTACCCAGACTCGTTCAAACAAGAAGTTGGCGGTGGCCTCTGCTGTGATGTTCTTCTTGCAGGCAACCAGAATCACCATCTTAGAAAAGCGATCAACAACCACAAAAACACAGTCATTTCCCTGCTTGGTGGACGGGAGGCATGATATGTAGTCCATTGAGATGGATTCCCATGGCTTGTCAGGAGTAGGAAGACAGGTGTACAAGCCCTGTTTCTTAGTGGTCGGTTTGGCAATAGTGCAGGTAGTGTAGGACTTGATATACTTGCTGACCTCCTATCGAAGTTTCAGCCAGTAGAAATGTTTCTATAGAATTGCCACTGTCTTTTCGACGCCGAAGTGTCCTGCCACCCGACTGTAGTGGGCTTCCTAGATCATCTTTTCTTGCGCGCTTGATGGAACACAAATATGGCCTAGATGACACAACAATCCATCCTGAAGATGGAAATTATCAACAACTGCGTTTGCACCCAACATTTGGTAGGTGGTGGCGAAGTTCGGGTCTGTCTCATAGAGTTGGGGCCATCTAGAGGTCTCATGGACGCAGGAGTCTAGCACCATGGTCAGTGTCGCGACTAGTGGTCTGCTGAGGCAATCAACGATGCGATTGGTGCTTCCTGTTTTATACTTGATGTTGAGGTGGAATTGTTGTAAGTATGTGGACCACTTTTGATGGCGATCATTCTGCAATTTTCCTTGTCTCTGCATGAACTGCAGTGGCTTATGATCAGTGTGAATGACTGTCTCCTTCCCAAGAATGTAATGTCTCCACTGACGACAGGCTTGCACAATGGAGTACATTTCTTTTTCGTAAGTAGGGTACTTAAGGACAACATCTGATAGTGTCTCACTATGATAGGCCACGGGGTGGTCGTGTTGAGTGAGAACGATGCCCATCGCATAGTCTGAAGCATCTGCCTCGATCTCAAAGGGATGTTGCAGGTATGGTAGTGAAAGTACTGGGGCTGAGCACAAGCGTTGCTTCAAATCGTCGAACGCTTGTTGTTGGGACCGACCCCACGCAAATTTTGCCTTACCAAAACCTCTGGTTATTTGGCTGAGGGCCCATGCAATATGGGAGAATCCCAACACGAACCTGCAGTAGAAATTGGCAAGGTCCAAGAAGCTACAAAGCTTAGTGAGTGTGGTTGGGGCTGGCCAGTCATGGATGACTTGGATCTTGGCTGGATCCACATGTACGCCATGCTGATCAATTATGTAGCCCAGGTAATGGACCCTGTCCATGCCAAATGAGCATTTTTCCAAGTTGGCATATAACTTGTGTTTCCGCAGGGTGTACAAAACCTATTGAATATATTGCAAGTGTTCGACCTAAGTATTGTTGTAAATAAGAATGTCATCCAGATACACCACTACAAAAGTATTAGTGAATGGTCGCAGGATATCGTCCATCATCCTCATGAAAGTGGTTGGAGCATTTGTCAAACCAAAGGGCATGACCAACCATTCAAAAAGGCCTTCCTTTGACTTGAAGGTGGTTTTCCATACATCTATTTGTTCTATCGGGACCTGGTGGTAGCCATAATTCAAATCAATCTTACTGAAGTATTTGACCCCCATGAGTTGATCAAGGAGGTCGTCGATTCGAGGAATCGGGTACCAGTTTCTAACTGTGATTTTATTCAGAGCTCAGTATTCAATGTAAATCTGCCAAGTTCCATCTTTCTTTTGTACCAGCATGATTGGGCTCCCACAAGGTGTGAGCTGGGACAGATGTGCCCCTTGTGGAGTAGTTCTTGGATTTGTCGCTTGATCTCCTCATTCTCTAATAGAGAGCGATGATAGACGGGCCCATTGGGCAGTGGTGCGTCGGGGGTCAGATTGATGGGGTGCTTGACCTGACAGTGCAGAGGTACCCCGGTAGGTGAGGAGAAGATATCTGAGTATTCTTCCACAACCTTATCTACTTGCTTTTGATATGTGGAGAGGTCAGTCGTAAAGACCTTGGATGTGGCTGTGATATTTTGCTTATTTTGAGAGCAAATCACGAAGAATACAAACTTCCCTGTATGAGAGATTTTCTTTTTGCATTACTTATCAGAGATCAAGGAAATAGCACTAGGTGGGACTGCCTCGGGTATCTTGTACAATTTCTTGTTCAAAGTAATAATAACGCTATGATGTCTAGACTCATATACAACATGATGTTTCCATAAATAAGGTTGGCCCAAAAGAACATCAAAAACTTCGAGAGGAGCAACATCACACAATACATCATCTTTGAAGGGCTTGATGTCGTACGAAAATCGACACTATTGGCTGACGCGGAGATCGCTTCCTTGGCGGAGCCATCCAATGGTGTAGGGTTGTGGGTGCAGCGTTATTGGCAGGGCCAACCGCTTGACAAGCTTTGGTGAGATGAGGTTCTTCTGGCTACCGCTATCAATGATGAAGTGCAGCGGGGTCCCGTTTACCCACATCTATGAATGGAAGAGGTGTTCTCCTTCTTTTGGCTCGTCTGGTTCACTAGGCTGGAGCTTGGTGGTAGCAACGATGGCACTGGGTTTCGCGTCAATGATCCGTCTTCCCCTTTCTGGTTATGGATCAAAGTCTGAACCCGCATCTGATTCAGAGGCTTTCACTATGGCCACCAATGACTGCTTTGAGTGGCAGTCAGCAGTTTTATGCCAAGGGCTCTTATGGAAGTCACACCACTTCCCGGTATCTTTCTTTGTTTTTCTGGTGTCCTTCTTTGCTTGTGGCTTGGACTGGTTGTCTTGATACTGTCCATCTTTGCTCTGTCCTTTGTTCTATGGGTTGGGGCCACCCTTTCCTGGATTTTGTTGTGAGGGGTTCCCAGGCCCAAATTGTCGCGTCTTTTGTTTGAGCTTCTGCTCAATTTTGATGACATATGAGTAGGTCACACCCAAGGATGAGATGTCTAGAAATTCCATTTTGGTTTGGATGTATCTATGTAGAGTGCGACGATACTTGAGCACTAGATGTCGCTCTAAATCTTTTATACCCATCTTGGTGCGCAAGGTATGAAAGATATTTGTGAAATTTGGCACTGCTTGGTCTCTTTCTTGTTGCAGTGTGGTCCATTTGGTATACAAGTCGTCATAACTTCCGATAGGGTAGTATTGTTCCTTAATAGAATCCCTAAAGGATTCCGAGGTGGTCATGATTGTAAATAATGAGGGTTCCTCTATTTCCTTTTGCTCACAGAAATATTCCCACCAATCTTTGACATGGGGAGCGTCTTTGAGGAGTGCAAAAGTAATCTTTTCTTTATTCGAAAAGTTATGGACAGAAAAATGCCCTTCTAGTAGATTCAACCACTTGTCTACAACATCTGTGTCTATCTGGCCTTCAAATATAGGAATATCAATTTGTACCTTGAAGGGGGCGGCACCTCTGCTCGAAGAAGATGTGTCGCCTGTTGGTAACCGCCGAAGGATTTGCGCGAAACTATCTATCATCTCGTTCCTTTGTTGCGTGAGGGATTCCTCAATCAACAGTTTGAAAGGATCTCATGTCATGTCATCTTTCTTTTCTCCTTCCATGAGAGGTCGCTTGGGCATGCGAGAGCTTTTGTCCTCAATAGAAACAAGCTCGAGACCCAACTCTTTGTACTTCGACCTCGTTGGGGACATGCATTAAGATGACAAGGAGAAGACTTCTCTGATACCACTGATCCAGATTTTATGAGTAGAACAAAATGACTACAGATTATTAACAGGTGCTTAACACAAAATAACAGAGATACAGTAAAACTGTTTTTCTATTCAATAAGAAAATAAGTTGAAACTGTAAAATGCAGTGGAAATAAGCTCGTTGGAATTGTGGCGGCTTATCTCTAAGAAGAGATGTGACGGTTGTGCTCATTCACAATAAAATCATTACAATGAGGTTCTAAAGGCATTTTTACAATAAAAAGGAATGCCAAAAACCCTAGACATCCAAAAACCTAACCCTAGGAGATGAAGCGCAAAAAGTCATGTGGGCCCCGTTTGGGTAAGTTAGTACATTAACTTCCCTGGGTCGTAACTTTTGCATACGATCTTCGTTTTAGGCATATGATAGCCCATTGGAAAGGTATCGTTGTAGAGATTAATTTTGGGGGCTCAATCATGCCTTCTAATATCTTTGAGAAGCTCGATCCCGAAAAACCTTCATTTAGGCCCTCAAAATGGCCCCAAAAGTTAAAACTGCTAAAAATAGTAAATTGCCAAAATTGTCAGAAAACTATTTTGAGCCAGTTGGAAAAGGTGGGTGGCCACCGATATCCACCTGGATCAATCCTCCCTCCTTAGGAAGCAATGGTATCCATTGCATTGATTTCCCCCATCAGATGAGGAAATTTCTGTTGAATTTGTCCCCGGGTGAGCCACTTGCCCTGGTGCAGGAGCTGCCCTGCTTTAACGACTTGATAAATCTGGATACTTTGTTGTCGAGTGCCCTTGATCTATGTGTCCACAATATGATCATTGGATGCTTGTTTTATGTAGTCAGGGTTGAGCTCTATTGGTGTCAACTGTTCTGCTACGTCTGAGCTGTCCAATAATGGTGGGAAATAAGGGCGAAGGAGATCCATGTTGAACACTCGGTGCAGGCCAAGGAAAGGAGGAATACTGAGCTCAAAAACATTATTCCCCATGGCCTTGGTGATGATGTACGAACCATAATGGAGTGGGCGAAGCTTCCGATGGGGTCTTGTAAGGTGTTCTTTCCGCAAGTGCAACCAAACTTTGTCACCCACCTGAAACTTATGTGGCACCCAATGTTGATCATGGAGCTGCTTGTACTTATCATTGGACTTCTGTAGGATATCCTGAACCTATTGGTAGATGTGTTGGATCCTCTCAATGAACCAGGTGGATTTGTCAGCTTCAGTTGGAGTAGGAGATGAGTCGGTTGAGGTGAGCACAAGGGGAAGTGCAACATCTATGGGACCCAATGGTTGGAATCCCAACCCCACCTGAAAGGGCTTATGGCCAGTTGAGCTATGCAAGGCTCAGTTGTAGCTATGTTGGACATAGGGAAGGCTCTCATCCCATGTGTGAGGGTGCTTTGAATTATACATGAAAAGGATTTGCACAATCATTTGATTTACGACCTCTGTTTGGCCATCTATTTGGGGGTGGAAGGTCGTGGATTTGGTGAGCTTGGTGTCCAGCAGTGACCAGAGGCTCGACCAGAATGTGCTGAGAAATTGACTATCCCGGTCTGAGACAATGGTTTATAGGATTCCAAAATGTACCCAGACTCGTTCAAAGAAGAGCTTAGCAGTGGCCTCTGCTATGATGTTTTTCTTGCAGGCAACCAGAATCGCCATCTTAGAAAAGCGATCAACAACCACAAAAACACAGTCATTTCCCCGCTTGGTGGACGTGAGGCCCGACATATAGTCCATTGAGATGGATTCCCATGGCCTGTCAGGAGTAGGAAGAGGGGTGTATAGGCCCTGTTTCTTAGTGGCCGGTTTGGCAATAGCGTAGGTAGTGCAGGACTTGATATACTTGTTGACCTCCTGTCGAAGTTTTGGCCAGTAGAAATGTTTCTATAACATCGCCACTGTCTTTTCGATGCCGAAGTGTACTGCCACCTGATTGTAGTGGGATTCCCAGATCAGCTTCACTCACGCACTTGATGGAACACATATATGGCCTAGATGACACAACAATCCATCCCGAAGATGGAAATTATCAACAACTACGTTTGCACCCAACATTTGGTAGGTTGTGGCGAAGTTCAGGTCTGTCTCATAGACTTGGGGCCATCCAGAGGTATCATGGCCGCAGAAGTCTAGCACCATGGTCAGTGTTGCGACTAGTGGTCTGTTGAGGCAATCAACGACGTGATTGGTGCTTCCTATTTTGTACTTGATGTTGAGGTGGAATTGCTGTAAGTATGTGGACCACTTTTGATGGCGATCATTCTGCAATTTTCCTTGTGTTTGCATGAACTGCAGTGGCTTATGATCAATGCGAATAACTGTCTCCTTCCCAAGAATGTAATGTCTCCACTGGCGACAGGCTTGCACAATGGAGTACATTTATTTGTCGTAAGTAGGGTACTTAAGGACAACATCTGATAATGTCTCACTATGATAGGCCACAGGGTGGCCGCGCTGAGTGAGAACGGCGTCCACCGCATAGTTTGAAGCATCTGTCTCGATCTCAAAGGGATGTTGCAGGTCTACTAGTGAAAGAACTGGGGTTGAGCACAAGCGCTGCTTCAAATCGTCAAACGCTTGTTGTTGGGACCGACCCCATGCAAATTTTTCCTTACCACAACCCCTGGTTATTTGGCTGAGGGCCCATGCAATATGGGAGAATCCCAACATGAACTTGGGGTAGAAATTGGCAAGGCCCAAGAAGCTCTGAAGCTTAGTGAGTGTGGTTGGGGCTGGCCATTCATGGATGACTTGGATCTTGGCTGGATCCACATGTACGCCATGCTGATCAATTATGTAGCCCAGGTAATGGACCATGTCCATGCCAAACGAGCATTTTTCCAAGTTGGCATATAGCTTGTGTTGCCGCAGGGTGTACAAAACCTGTTGAATATACTACAAGTGTTCGGCCCAAGTCTTGTTGTAAATGAGAATGTCATCCAAATACACCACTACAAAAGTATTGGTGAATGGTCGCAGGATATCATCCATCATCCTCGTGAAACTGGTTGGAGCATTTGTCAAACCAAAGGGCATGACCAACCATTCAAAAAGGCCTTCCTTTGACTTGAAGGTGGTTTTCCATACATCTGTTTGTTCTATCAATCTTACTGAAGTATTTGGCCCCCGTGAGTTGATCAAGGAGGTCGTCGATTCAGGGAATCGGGTACCGGTTTCTGACTGTGATTTTATTCAGAGCCCGATAATCAATGCAGAGTCACCAGGTTCCATGTTTCTTCTGTACCAACACGATTGGGCTCCCGCAGAGTGATGAGCTGGGATAGATGTGCCCCTTGTGGAGCATTTCTTGGATCTGTCACTTGATCTCCTCGTTCTCTAACAAACAGAGACGATAGACTGGCCCATTGGACAGTGGTGCATTAGGGGTCATATCGATGGGGTGCTTGACTTGGTAGTGCAAAGGTACCTTGGTAGGTGAGGAGAAGATATCTGAGTATTCTTCCACAACCTTATCTACTTGCTTCTACTGTGTGGAGAGGTCGACCGCAGAGACCCTGGATGTGGCTGTGATCTTTTTCTTATTCTCAGAGCGAATCACGAAGAAGACAAATGAGAGATAACCTTCCTGCATTGCTTAGCAAAGATCAATGAAATAACACAAGGTGGGACTGCCTCGGGTATCCTGTACAATTTCCTGTTCAAAGTAATAATATCACTACGAGGCCTAGACTCATATACAACATGTTGTTTCCATAAATAAGGTTGGCCCAAAATAACATCACAAACTTTGAGAGGAGCAACATCACACAATACCTTGTCTTTGAAAAGCTTGATGTTGTACGATAGTCGACACTGTTGGTTGACGCGAAGATCGCTTCCTTAGCAGAGCCATCCAATGGTGTAGGGTTGTGGGTGCGGCATTGTCGATAGGGCCAGCTGCTTGATGACCTCTGCTGAGATGAGGTTCTTCTGGCTACCGCTATCAATGATGAAGTGCAGCGAGGTGACTTTTACCCACATCTGTGAATGGAAGAGGTGTTCTCCTTCTTCTGGCTCGTCTGGTTCACCAGGTTGGAGCTTGGTGGTAGCAACGATGGCACTGGGTTCCGTTTCAATGATCCGTCTACCCCTTTCTAGGTCTGGCTCAGAGTCTGAACCCACATTTGATTCAGAGGCTTTCACTTCATCCACCAGCAACTGCTTTGAGCAGCAATCATTAGTGTTATGCCAATGGCTCTTATGGAAGTCGCACCACTTCCCGGTATCTTTCTTTGTCTTTCCGGTGTCCTTCTTTTCTTGCGGCTTGGAATGGTTGTCCTGATATTATCCATATTTGCTCTGTCCTTTGTTCTGTGGGTTGGGGCTGCCCTTTCTTGACTTTTGTTGTGAGGGGTTCCCAGGCCCAAATTGTCGTGTCTTTTGTTTGAGCTTTTGCTCGATTTTGACGGCATATCGCTAGGTCGCGCCCAAAGATGAGATGTCTAGAAATTCCATTTTGGTCTGGATGTATCTATGCAGAGCACCGCGATACTTGAGCACCAAACATCACTCTGAATCTTTGATACCCAGCTTGGTGCGCAAGGTATGAAAGATATTTCTGAAATCTGACACTGCTTGGTCTCTTTCTTGCCGCAGTGTGGTCCATTTGGTATACAAGTCATCATAACTTCTGACAGGGTAGTATTGTTCCTTAATATCATCCCTGAAGGATTCCGAGGTGGCCGTGACTGTAAATAATGAGGGTTCCTTTGTTTTCTTTTTCTCACAGAAAGTTTCCCATCAATCTTTGACATGGGGAGTGGGTTTGAGGATCACAAAAGTAATATTTTCTCTATTCAAAAAGTTATGGACAGAAAAATACCCTTCTAGTAGACTCAACCACTTGTCTACAACATTTGTGTCTATCCAACCTTCAAATATAGGAATATCAAAGTTTATTTGTATCTTGAAGGAGGCAGCGCCTCCGCTCGAAGAATATGCGTCGCCTGTTGGTAGTCGTCGAAGGATTTGCGTGAAACTATGCATCATCTCGTTCCTTTGTTGCGTGAGGGATTCCTTAATCAACAATTTGAAAGGATCTCCTGTCCCATCATCTTTATTTTCTCCTTCTATGAGAGTTCGGTTGGGCATGCAAGAGCTTTTTTCCTCAAGAGAAACAAGCTCGAGACCCAACTCTTTGTACTCTGACCTCATTAGGGACATGCATTAAGATGACAAGGAGCAGATTGCTCTGATACCACTTATCCGGATTTTATGAGCAGAACGAAATGACTACATATTATTAACAGGTGCTTAACACAAAATAACAAAGATACAGTAAAACTGGTTTTCTATTCAATAAGGAAATAAGCTGAAATTGTAAAATGCAGCGAAAACAAGCTTGCTGGAATGGTGGCGGCTTATCTCTGAGAAGAGATGTGACGACTGCTCTCATTCACAAGAAGATCATTACAATGAGGCTCTAAAGGCCTTTTTACAATAAACAAGAATGCAAAAAACCCTAGACATCCAAAAACCTAACCCATGAGATGAAGCGCCAAAATTCATTTGGGCCCCGTCTGGGTAAGTTAGTACATCAACTTCTCGGGGTCATAACTTTTACATACGATCTCCGTTTTAGGCGTATGATAGCCTGTTAGAAAGGAATCGTCGAGGATATTCATTTTGGGGGCTCAATAATTCATTTAGATATCATTGAGAATCTTGATCCCGAAAAACCTTCATTTAGGCCCTCAAAATGGCCCCGGAAGTTAAAACTGCTAAAAATAGTAAATTGCCAAAATTGCTAGAAAACTGTTTTGAGCCAGTTGGAAAAAGGGGGTGGCCACCGATATCCACCTGGATCACATTGACTATAGGAATTTTTCTTGTTCATAAAAATAAGTAATGAACTTACAAATATTACCGTGAACATGCATATGCATAGACTGACGAGTCATTCTATTTTATTAAATCTTTGGGTAATTGTGATTGAATTGCCAGGTGCAGGAAATTCTAAGATCACCGCATAATATTTTGTACATATTGCAATCTAATTATGATGTACAACAAATACTGACAATTTATTGGTTGTATGCAAGATGAAGGATTGCAGGAAAAATGGTATGCAGTTGGTGGCTGTGGAAAACCACAAGGACATTTGCATTCATAATATGACAACAACCAAAAAGAATTATGAAATAGAATTTCATGTTTTGGGGGAAAAGTTGAATTCCCTTTTGAACTAAGTTTGAGTTCCTAAATGAGTTATTTTATGTTCTCTCATGATAACTTCATGTGGGTGATGTAGATGAGATGATGTTGATTAAAGTTAGAATGTTGACTACAAAGAGTAGCTCGGGGAAGATGCTGATTGGAAATCTCTGAGGGCATCTGGAACTCCTGGAGCCACGGTGCTTTGAGGCTTCCAGTCCAGCCTATTGTTGAAGCCTAAGGAAAGGAAGGTGTAGCGGTCGATGGATTGTGTGACAATGAAGGTGTACACTCCTGGGGTGGGACAAGCATGCGGGGAAGAGAGACCGTTGGTTGGAGTGTTGTTGGGGTTTGGTACCTTGGCCTAGACCATGTTGATATGCAAGTCTTCTCAATCAAAAGGTGTACGAGCAGAGTGTTTACGTCTGTGGAGTCATAGCCCCGCTGAGATTTTATCAATAGTGAGATCTAAGTCTGGGTGGAACATCGTGGATCTATAGCTAGTCGGTGCTTTCAATGAGGTTTAATTGAAGCATGTAAGAATGAACAATGAGTTGAGTGATTTCCCGAAGCAACTCTATGGAATAGAGCAATTGAGTTTCAACTGCAGTATGAACACCATAATTGGTGCTTGAAAGTAGAGCACCGGGTGGATAATAGGCTTCCAATAGCTAAAGCTTGATATTTTTGAAGAATTTTTGAATTATATATGTATAAACAAGTTGCATTGAGGACACACAAAAATAAGGGGAGGGGATTGTAATATCCCCCGGTAGATCCCCAGTTGTAATTATGAATTGTAAACATGTTTGTTAGGCTGGTGAGGTGAGTTATAATAAGCTAGGAGGCTTATGTGATGACTTGGCTAGAGAGCGTAGGATGCTAAGGCAAGGAGCCTATTTTGTATATGTAACTATGCAAAATCATTAAGGTGTACACTCTTGGGGTGGGACAAGCATGTGGGGAAGAGAGACCATTGGTTGGAGTGTTGTTGGGGTTTGGTACCTTGGCCTAGACCATATTGATATGGAAGTCTTCTCAATCAAAAGGTGTACGAGTAGAGTGTTTACGTCTGTGGAGTCATAGCCCTGCTGAGAGTTTATCAATAGTGAGATCTAAGGCTGGGTGGAACATCGTGGATCTACAACTAGTCTGTGCTTTCAATGAGGTTTAATTGAAGCATGTAAGAATGAACAATGTGTTGAATGCTTTCTCGAAGCAACTCTATGTAATAGAGCAATTGAGTTTCATTTGCAGTATGAACACCATAATTGGTGCTTGAAAGTAGAGCACCAAGTGGATAATAGGCTTCCAATAGCTAAAGCTTGGATCTTTTCGAAGAATTTTTGAATTATATATGTATAAACAAGTTGCATTGAGGACAGTGCAAAATTAAGGGGAGGGGATTGTAATATCCTCCGGTAGAGCCCCAGTTGTAATTATGAATTGTAAACATGTTTGTTAGGCTGGTGAGCTGAGTTATAATAAGCTAGGAGGCTTATGTGATAACTTGGCCAGAGAGCCTAGGATGCTAAGGCTAGGAGCCTGTTTTGTATATGTAATTATGCAAAATCATTAATAAAAATTATACATTGCTGCGTGTAGACCCTCCACGAAGAAAGATTTATGGGGGACTAAGCTCCACTAGGTGGGGAAGGGGCTAAGTGTCTAGGAACAGGGGCTAAGCATCTAGGAATAGGGGCTAAGCTAGAGGGCTTACCTCTAAAGGAATACTATTATATTACTATTTCCTAAAGGCTAAGTTTTGACATAATTTGTGTTGTCCTAAGTTGCTAGGGGAAAGGGGGACGAGTGTTAAGTGGAGCTAATACAACTTTAGGGAGACATGTGTCAACCTGGGCGCATGCAGTTTTAAGTGGGAAAGTCAGCTCGTTGTCGGGGATCTCATTCACAAGTCTCACGATTTGGAGGACGGTCACGATCCTTCACCATTTGGTCTGCACTCTCACGGGGTTAGTCACCTTGGAAGTCCACCACACTCCCCACTGATGCACGTGCTAGTGTAACCTGCAGACACTGGAGTTGTCCTGCATATTTCCTGTGAAGCCCAACGAACTTGTATTTTTCCTGAGTCGTGTTGTGTCATAGCGCTTGGTGGTTGCTGCTAACACAATTTTGGCTAATCTTGGTTCACTCCCCATTCTCCCATCCTTCACCTAACTTGGATGGCCTCCATCGTGGACCTCTGCATCTTGGACGCACCTCTGAAACCAGTAACCCGTGAAGCTAACCTGTGTCTTCCTATGAAGCACAAAATATTTTTACTTTCCAGAGCTGTGTTGTGCCTTATCGAGTAGTGGTTGCTGCCATCCCCTGAGCTATATTGAGCCTTGCTATTGTCCTCACTTGCTGGAATTGAGGTGAAGCTGGTTGAAGAAGCGGGTTGTCAGGCCCATGGTTGAAGAGGCAGGTTTCCAGGCCTGTGAGCAACTCTCTCCAGGTGAGAGATTTTGCTGGGAAATGATTTTCTCTTAGAGAGAGTTCAACACCATCTACGAAGCTCTGAGAATTCCTGATCCGACCTATTGCCAAGACCCTGAAAGGGAAGTGGAGCAACCGATGGACTGTGGAACAGTGAAGGTGCATATTCCTGGGGTGGAACATGCATGTGGGGAATGAGAGTCCGTGAGTAGTGTGCGTAAGTAGGCTCTTGGAGAGAATCCTTCCAATTGCACTGTGCAGTTTTCTGTAACCTCAACCAAGCCTAGGAATTCCCTTTCTCGGTGGAGTTTAGTCCCAGCTCGGGGGTGATCCACTGTTAAGCATGATGAGCAGCGTGGTCTATGGCTGGGAGGTTCGTGGAAGGTCTGTATGCAGTTGGTGTACTTCAATTAAAAGATAAGTACCCATTCCTATGTTCATTTACACGCTATAAGTATTGCATGTATATGTTGTTATATTATGGGTTATGCCTGTGATTACTGCATGTATGCTTTTACTGTTATTTCCGCATTAGTCTGTGTATTAGAAAAGTATGTTGTCTGTTTATGTTTATTTTTATAGGCATATGATAATTGTTATTTCTACGAGATATCATGGCCCAACCTGGGTGGTCGGGGGACGTCACAAAATGGTATCAGAGCTAGTTGGAAGAAGATAAGGTATTTGGGTAGCATTGCCCGACAAAGGTGTAGATGGTCGCGGATGTTACAATATATATATATATATATATATATATATATATATATATATATTTATATATATATATATATATATATATATATATATATATATATATATATATATATATATATATATATAATTGAATTAAATTTTTGTTGTAGTTAAAACATTTTAATGACGTTGCTCACTACGAGGGAGATGTCTAATTATTTCTGTGCTTAACATGGAGTTGATGCAATGTAGATCCATCTTAACTCCAGTTCTATCATGCATGGAGAGGGATAGAGGGTGATTTTTTTTTTTTAGATTAAAAAAAATTGAGAAAAGGTTAGTGCCTCTAGGGATTTGATCCCTCTGGAGGCATGCTATCTTTGGAGTTAATATGGATCTATGTTGGTATAAAAAACACTTATTTCACCACTAAGTGGTGTTTATAGCTTACCTAATTAAATGACTTCAAGTAAAAAACATCAAAAAAATATAAACAACTTTGATTCAATCAAAACTAGATCTTAATTCAAGTGAGAGAGTTAAACTTATATGAATACATATACAAGTATATCAAATAATGTAAATCCAAAAATTAACTCAACTGATTTTCCCCAATATTATTAGATATTTGGCTAGCTTCATATAATGATTGCTCGATCCAATAAACTTACCAAAATACTATCCATGAATACAAAAATTTATTCTATCCTTATCCTTAAATGTAGAAATGTATCCCTTTGATTTTCTTACAAAATTATATATACAAAGATTAAAGAAAAAAACCACAATTAGATAAATGTTTACAAGATATGTCCCATCTAAGTGAAGGAGATTGAATAGATATTCAATCCATATATATTAATTCAACAACTAAGTACATAAATATATAAGAGATTGAATAGATATACTTGTATATATAAATTCTACAACTAGATACATAATATTTTTGAAAATTAATGTTGGAGGAGGATGACATGTAATAAGGTTACGTAATCTCCAAGGACAAGGACGATCCATGTGGTCAATAAGTTTGCGCTGGCAACGCTGACAATATATTAAACAAAGACGTTTTTGTTGTTCGTTAAGTGTACAATGCTTACAGAAATATGCCTGCATGTAAATGACAATGGTCAACAAGCTTGTACTGCCAACTCTGACAGCACATTAAACAATGACAGTTAAGTGTCTAACGCTTATGGAAATATGTATTTGTAATGTTGGAGGTGAATTGGATATTTATAATGTTTTTTGAATATGTATATATTTAGTTTTTTTTCTTATGGAAAGTTATTAAGCCTTGTATTTAACATTATATCGATTAATATTAAGTATTAGGTAGTGAGTTAATCATTGGTTTATTAGGTAGTGAGTTAATTATTGGTTTATTGTTCAATGTTTGATATATTTATTTATTAGATGGTGAATAGTGTGTGTTCATGAGGCTGAATAGCTTAAGGGATCAAGAAAATAACAATTCATTTTTACACTCTTTTTAATGTCAGATCTTCTGCCCTGAATTTTGAGTAGAAGACTAACAATCTAGTTGATCTTATCCTTGTCAAATAGATGGTGCATGTTATCTACCTTTAAGTTGTTTTTATACTAATTGTGGATATCCTTGTAGGCTGCACATTCCATGACAAAGTGTCACTCTTGTCTCCACCACACCCTTATTGCAGAATATGCAAGTTTTTTCTTCCCAAACTTAGTTGGATACCCTCCACCTACCCTTCTCGCATCTAAGGTGATGTGAACCAGTCCTTGACTGTGCAACTAAAAACCTTACTTTTCTTTTAATAGCTACCCCTAAATACTTTTTCTAGCTATGATCACAATTTGAGTTAAACTCCTTGATATAATACTTTTTTATTTCTTCCTTTATTTTAGGACATTCATACAGCTTGATATTCAACTTACTCGACCACCTTTTATTTTGCTTTATCCAAAATTTCTTCTTAATAACTAACTCCTTTCACTCTTTCACATCCATGTAAACAAAAAAAATTTAGAAATTAATAAGTAACCCTTATTTCGCACCATGATCCATCGTTAAAAAATAATACGTTTGCATTAAAAAAATTTCCAACCGGAATTGTAGGGCAATCCATGTGGCCAAGCTGGCAAAGGTGAGAGCACATTAAACTCCACGTTCTCTTCAGTCTCTTGCGATGTTGCAGTTCCCCCTCAATCCGATTCAAAGATCCCAACAATCGCCAGCTCATTCTTAGTACTTGTTTATTGA
>JZKD02S0723957.1:105355-119576 GCA_000966675.3 Picea glauca
AGAGAGAGAGAGAGAGAGAGAGAGAGAGTACATAAGAATATCCAAGAGAAAGAGAAGTGGTGCACTCCCCTTGATCACATCTCTAACACAAGAATGAACAAAAATGAGTTGTGAACCAATCATTGAGTGAAAGACTCTCTCCTTCCTCTACATGTATGATAGGTAAGGGAGGGAAATAATACATATGTTGGCCAATGCCCTTACAAGCAAACTACAGTAAAACATGTAGGCTCACACATGTTGAGCACTACACTTCAAAGGTACACATGTCAAGATCCAAGGTGATGTCACCCACAACCAAGGCTCCAAATGCAAGGGCACCCCACAAGGTGTATCCAATGCTCCTCCTACAAGCCTCCAAAGACTCCAACGATCCTCCTAAGTCATGTACTCCGTTGAGTCCAATCCCCTTGCATGAACACCATTGCAAACAAGGCATCCTTGAGCCAACTCTAACACTCCATGTAAACATCCAAGCTACCTTGTGTTGTCTAGGTCCTAATGAAAGAATGTAAAACTATCCTTCTCCTAAGTAGGGTTTCTCCAAACAAGCGACCATCTCCATGTGGCCATCATATAGAACGTCACCAAAGTGGTCTAGATATCTCCAATGCCCAACACCCTAGAGAAGAATATAACACAAGCACCCAACTTAGTTCAAACAACCACTAAGTAATCCATCCCCAATGTGAAAATTCATCATGGACCATCCAAATGCTATTCATCCACCATGTACCCCAAATCTCATGAAGCACCATTGAACATGGTGTAAACACTTTTGGAGTAACTCTAAAAGCTAACACTCCCTCTTTATGAGGAAGATGTTTTCACCAACACTTGTCGACTCCCTCTACAACTTCACCAAACCTACCACTCACAAATTTATACCTGTTGTAGTGTCAAAAGAAAACACCATCTCTTGAAAAGGAACCGTCACCCATGCTATCACAACATCTCAAACCTCCAAATAATACTAGCCACTATGAATATGAAGGAACATAGCCCAAGAACATATGCAACATACCAAGCTCCAACATCCCCTAGGTAAACACACGGGCCAAAATTAATGGACACCACATCATGAGCTATCCAATACATTCTACAAAGATAATCACATCTCCATACAAGTGGATCACATTTATCAAAGTCACAAAGATAGATATCTACACAAGTCAACTCATCAATCTTGAAATACCAAGCTTGTGGTAAAGGTAAAAATCCATGTGGGGCTATCAACAATCTACACACATGAGAATTAATCCCATGCAACTCAATTCCTATAGCAATTGAAAGAACTGGAACTAGGTCAACTCCCTTATCCTAACATAATCTTGAAGCAAGAGTAACATCATGATCAACTCCCTCTATTTGAGATAATCATTCAACCTTATCCCTGTACTTTACAATATTCTCATCATTGCAAACTTGGAATCAATATTAGAATCATCCTCCATCAAAGTGTCACACCTCTTCTCCTGGAGATAATTGTAAGGCTCACAGATGGAAAAAACCAATGCAATATGACTGGCATATCTCCTAGGAGGTATGCTTGTCCTCACTAAATATCTAGGCACTCCTACCTGCTCTCGAGCCTCCTACAACCTAAATGACCCATCCAACCTCTCATTGGAATCTACAAGTGTCACTGGATCAATAAGTATCCTGTAAAGGACACATTCTCTCACCTATTTAACCAAAGTCCTTAGGCTTGCTAGACTACAATCACTAATGGTGCATTGTTGTCTCTCAAAAGCAACTCTTTATTGTACAATTATCATACAAGAAACTTAAAGAAGATTCTTTTTCAAACTAGGGACAAATATACTATCACTCAACTCAAGAACACCACTTGAAGGCATATGGAAAGAAATGGAGCCAACTCCTCTCATAAGATAAGTACACCTCATGCCTCACTTCTTCTTTTGAAACCTACTGAATAATAACCTATTATATGCCATATGTCTCAAAGCTCCATTCTCCATGTACCATCCAACACTAGACACAATGTTAGAGGACAAACAAGAGGCCATGGAAAATTCAGTGTCAAACTAAGAGGGTTCCTCCTCTACAATTTCTACAGTCCCTATTGCAACATGTTTCATACCCTTTCCCTTCTTCTTCAATGGACATTGGCTAGCATAATGTCCCATCTCATGACATTGAAAACGAATCACCTTACTTAAGTCCTTATTTCCTATATTTGACCCTTACTTCTTGTATTCTTTCTCGCTACCCTTCATCTTCCTAGTGAGACCAATATCGTATACTTCCCCTTGTTTCTCTGAATAAGATTGTAATATGATTTCTTCATGCACAAGATCAACCTAAAGATTTGGAAACTTTGGCAAGGTATCTCAAGCGCAAATACCTTGAACAAAAATCATCTAGGAAGGAGCAAGTCCTTTTAAAGCAAGGGACACCAACTCTTGATCCTCCACCATTGTTCCAATGGGAACTAACTATTCTTTTAACTCGGTGATCCTGATCAAGTAGTTCACCATAGTATATGTTTTTCTCATACAAATGGTCAACTAGTTATTTGTCTTCCTAATGAGACCAATGGCATCTTTGGAAATCTTGCACAAGATCAAACTAAATCTTTGGAAATTCTGGCAAGGTATCTCAAGCATAAATACCCTGAACAAAAGGAATCTACAAAGGAGCAATTCCTTTCAAAGAAAAGGACACCAACTCTTGATCCTCCACAATTGTTCCAATGGAAACCAACTAATCTTTTGATTCAAATTCGATCATTTTATTATTTGTCATCTATCTCGATGCTTTTAGAGTGAAAAAATAGGAGGAATAAGTTTGCAGGGCATTTTTAGTGGAAGATACCAGTTTGGAAAATTGGGGTTCAGAACCTTCTGGGGCCATTTTGAGGCATCAAACAACATTTTTTGGGGTTAAAACTTTACCAACTTAGCTAGGACCCTTTGAAACTATTATACACTCTGAGACCTTTCCAACGGTGCAGACTGTGTGCCAATCAAAGTTTGTATGCAAAAGTTATGCCTCCCACAAGTTGACCTACCGTGTTGACCACTATGGTACGAGAGGATGCCATGTCTTCCCCTATTACTCATGCATATGGGGCTAGCCACGTATGTAGTTTCAAGAAGATTCAAGAAGGTACAAAACCCAACTATTAAAATGGAGGGTTGACGAAGTAAAAAACCTACCCTTAGATGGCTATTGGGCTATGTTAAATACCAGGCCACTAGGAGGAGAAGGGGTTCCATTTTTTGCTGTTAGGATATTTAGACACTTAGGAGTTAGTTAAGATCTACTTGGTCTAATGTGTCATTAGGTAAAAGTGTGTTTCTTAGTGTGTTTCTTTAGTATGCATTTGTAGTTAGGAAATCCAACGGTCACGATATGTTCCCAACATAGAGTGATCCGACGGTTCATATTCTCCTCGATCTTAACGACCATTGACCCATGGCTTAACACCTGATTGGTCCATGATCTCTATTTAAAGAGAATGGAGGGTCATTTGCTGATGATCGATTGTGAGAAATTCTCTTGTAAAATCTCTCTATAATTTTTTTCTTTTGCATTAATAAACTGCTCCAAGTGGCCACGTTGGCTGGGGCTGTGGATGTTTCCCCGTAGGGGTTTTATCACGTCAAAACATCAGTGTGATAATCTTTGATCTGGTTGTGTGAGTGTTTACTAAAGGTGTTCGTACTCTGTTGGAATACCCGTGTTTTCAAACATGGTATCAGAGCCCGTTTGAAGACCCGCTTGTAGATCGAGATTGTGAAGTCGAGTTGCCTCATCTCCATTTTATGTCATTTTCATACATTTTTGGGATGAGAGGACTGTTCCATTGCGTCTAGAGCGCTCGTTTCAGTCATGAATACTTTTCCTTTCACTCGAAAAGGTTTCCGTTTGCCCAAGATACTGTCATTTCAGTCAGATCCGGAGGTATAAAGCCTGAATACACATTTTAAAATTTTTTGCAGAGTATTATTTTGGTTTTATATTATTTGTTTCCGGGTTGCTACTCTTTTAGATGTGCATATTCTCTTTTCCCCGTGCCCTGTGTGATCTCGGCAAATCATAAACAAATAGGAAAAGGTGCATCTTCTGGGTAAACTAACCGAGATCTAACCCTTGTTGTCATCGAGAAGCAAATTTTTTTCTTGTGCGAAAAGAGTTTTTTTTAGCACGCTCTCCAAGTCATATTCAACAACAAAAACAACCCCAATCCTCTTGCTAAACAATACAATATGTTTTGCTAGACCATTTGGTTAAAAGTTGCCTTATTAAGTAGGAGGTCTTGAGTTCAAGTCTCTCTTTTTGTTACTTTTTTTTTGAAAAAGTTCATGCTTAAATCGTAAAGTGTATTTCACTTCAAGTATAAAAGTGAATCACTATAAGTAACTTTAATATTTTATTTTAGAGTTATTTATTTTGCATGCAACTTTTCTTTTATAAAATAACTTCATTGTAAAATTGATCCCCACTACTCTTTATAAAAGTGGGTCACTTCATAATGCAACTACACCACCACGTGATCCTTTGGTTACCATTTATACCGTTTTTAAAAATGGCATAACTTTCACATCCGAAGTCCGTTTTCAGTGCCGTTTTTTTAAAACCGCCTAATTTTTAGAGATCTTTCCATCTAGATCATGAGTTTTAGTTTTTAAATCCATATTGTATGCTTATTTAATATGACTTCTACAAGTAATCTCTTTCTTACCAGCACCAACTACTTCTAATGGAAATCCCATATGAAGGATTTATTAACAAGTAAAGGCTTGTACCATATTACCTTGGGAAATGAAACAACACCCACTGATTCTGATAAGAAAGTCAAATGGGATAATAGGAATGAAAAAGCACGTGGATTAATCAGAATGTCCATCTCTCATGATTTAAGGTTCCACCTTCAATCAATTGATAAACCCAAAGAAGTTTGGGAAAACATTGAATCTGTGTTCGGTAAACACAATATTATTCGAGCACAATAGTTAGAAAATCAAGTACTTACTTTAAGTCCAAATAATTTTTCTTGCATTGAAGACTATCTATCTAAGTTTAAAACACTCAGAACTTTACGTGAAGAATGTAAGATAAAGATAGAAGAAGATCATTGCATCTATCTTATTCTTTCTAAGCTAGGTAGTGCATATTCTGTGTTTGTATATACCTTTTATTCCATGCAAGAGGATCTAGGGACAACTTATCAAAAACCCAGTCTTGAGAACTTTTGTGATACTTTGATTAGAGAGAAAGATAATCTTGTACAACTTGGAGGGATCAACACTGCATGTACCTCCTGTTATCACATATAGTTGTCAAAGGGTCGCAGGACGACCAAGTTCGTGGTATGCACATAAGCGTACAAACGCATCATTCAAAAGAAACCCATTTCAAGTTTGAAATACTGACAGGCGAACATATTCAATTTTCAGCCGTAGGATCTGAGCGAGAGAAAGACCAACCATCAGATCAGTAAGATTAAGTCACAACCGCCAGATCTCATCGGCGAGAAATTGACGGTGGGAAGTCATTGTAGGGATCAGGATGCAAATTAAAGTTTCAACAAGTTTTGAGCCCACAATCGCTCAGGATCTTTGATCTTGCTAGATCAATAGATCAACGGTGCATATCAATCCCGCTATGAATGAGCGTCTTCGTATTGTGGGGATCAGAAAGGAAATTAAAATATATGCTAGTTGTGAGCCTGCAATCAATCATGGCCATTGATATTTCAGCAGGGGACACATGTCAAGCAATATCGTACTTCAGGAGAAAGCAAGCAGGAGAACCTCCCGAAGCTTGAACTCCTGAAATAAATCTCGGTTGTCCAAAACAAGAGGCCATGTGTCACCAGATCTCTCACTTCGGGAATTTGACACTTTGAAGAATTGCGCGAGAAAGAAGGAGAAGCTCCTGAAGCCTGAACTCCCATAATAAATCTCAACCATCCAAAACAAGAGGCCACACGTCACCAGATCTCTCACTTCAGGAATTAGTCACTTCAAAGAATTGTGTGAGCAAGCAGGGGAAAAAGGACCAAAGCCCGAACTCCTGAAATAAATCTCGATCGTACAAAACAAGAGGACACGTGGAGGCAGATCTCACACTTCAGAGGATTGCGTGAGCAATCAGAAGAAAAAGGCCCGAAGCCCGAACTCCCAAAATAAATCTCGGTCGTCCAAAACAAGAGGCCACACGTCACCAGATCTCTCACTTCGTGAATTCGACACTTTAGAGAATTGCGTGAGCAAGCAGGCGAAAAAGGCCTGAAGCCTGAACTCCCAAAATAAATCTTGCCCGTCCAAAACAAGAGGACACGTGGCGCCAGATCTCACACTTCAGGAATTTGACACTTCAGAGGATTGTAAGAGCTATGCATTGAAAAGGCCCGAAGCCTGAACTCCCGAAGTAATTATGAGCCGTTGATCTTCGCAACAGAAAGCATGGTCCATCCAAGAGCGGTGCATGGAAAAAAAAAGAGGGATTTCCTAGATCGCAGATCGCGACTAGATCGATGACCATGCTTCATTGTGGGGACGAAACATGCTCAAACAATAAAATTCTTGAGCAGTCCCGCAATTGAAACCATGGTATAAAAAAAGAGCTACGTGGCAGAAGGTGGTGGATTGTGGGCTCAAAAGCGGTGTGGATCCAAACCGCCTTTGAAGACCCTGCAATCATGTGCTTATATAGCGTCTAATCCAAGAGCAGCATGTGGTGCCCCCCTAGGCGTTGAGCCTCGTCCCGATCCCGATGAGAGATTAGTAAATTAAAAAGGAGTGGTGGTTGAAACCTCAACTCACTCCATAAATAGAAGGAATGGAGGGTCTGGCCGTGGAGACAACACTGTCAGCCCGAGGTACCCCCATGGATGGTTTTTTTGTAGGCCCATGCTAAGCTGAGTTTGCGTCTGATAGGAGGATACATGCACAGTCTGGAAGAAGAAGGCGTAGACGAAAGGATATGAATGGAATGGATAGATCGCACTCCTGGTAATTGTGGACTGATATGAGTAATAATAGATTAATTCAATATTTTGTGATGGTCGTCAACTGGTTGAGCAGAGCTCCCTACTATGTAATTTTTGATGCTAGAGTTGTTCTCTGGTTATGTATATGATTTGAAATTTTCGCATTAATAGAAGTCAGTTCCTTTCATCTTCTTGTGTAAACTGTGCTGAAACACTCTGGCATGGAGGATTGAGTTGAGGGTTGTAGCTATATTGTAATGTAGGTTTGATTATAATATTGTTGTTACCTGTTCCAATACTTTTTCTTTGTTATCTTATTTCCCCTTATGCTGAAATGCTCTGGCATGGAGGATCCAGTCGAGTTGTTGTAGTTGCATGATAATGGAGGTTTGATTATTATGCAGCTGTGATATATTTCAGTATCTGAAACTTATGTTCAAGAGTGCTTTTGTGCCTGATATTTTCTTCACCAAGCTGCTTGAAATCCGGATGCTCATGTCAGACTTGTCCACCTTTCTCACCAAGTCTTCCTTCTTCTCACCTTTAATCTTAAACCACTAACTGAAGTTAATGAGGACCTCATTTCCTTATGTGTTGCTAATCTAGTTCCTATGTTAAACTTTCTTGTACTGAGCTATGTCCATTTGACCTCCACCCATAAAACCAACATCCACCAAACATTCTGATGGGTACTAGGCTTATCCTCTTGCAATCTGAGGGTGACTCTCAGTGCTAACATTCTTGGTGTTGTTGTCAGGGAACGAATTGAAGACATTTCCATGGGATTGAACGACAAAGAAATTCTGATTCTGAAGGTTAGTACCTTGAAGATTGCAAATTTCACTTGGCAACTCCACTGTTTCAGTTGAGGATCCCAAAGGTAGACACAGGAGGTCTACTCCACAACTGCCTCTGGAAACACATGAAGATGACATATAAAATATTATCAAGAAAGGAAAGACCTCTCAATAAGGGCTTTTAATTGCTGTACCAGGTGATTCTGGTAATTTACTTGATTCTTCTTTTAAGACTCCAATAGCTGCATCTAATTCTCCTTTTATACCATCTGTTGGAGTTTCTAGAAGTTTAGATTTTGAAAGTTTTCCTGTTGGACTCCCCCCTTCAAGTCTGCATTTGGAAGGAGAAAGATTTTAAACTCTTGTTTCCCCTGATATTGTAAAGTGGTTTAGATCTAGGAGCTTAGAAGATTTTCCCACTTTGGGTTTTCCTACTCCTCCTGTCAAAGTTGCTGTATCTAAAGAGGGGGAAACTTCTTTTCCTTTGAACCCCATATTATTCTCCTCCAACTCCCAACTGTTTCCCTTTTCCCCTAGAATCATAGCTCCAATCCTACCTGTCCAAACTCCATCTCCCCCTTGTTCTCCTACAATTCACATCCCAATGGCAGGTGCTAATCCTCCTAAAAACATAATGGATGCCATAGTGGATGCTAGATATGCCCCTCTTGTTTTACCTCAGCCTATGAATGCTCTCCCAGTTGGAGACTACCTTAAGTACATGCCCAAGTTCATAGGGGAGGAAGACATAACTGCAGAAGAACACCTTTCAACCTTTTATAGTTATGCAAAAAAACATAATATTGAAAATGAAGATGTGTGGATGAGAGTTTTTGTACAAAGCCTTGATGGTGAGGCTAGGAAATGGTTTAGGGGCTTAAATCCTGGATCTATTGATGGGATTGAGGCTCTGGATGATTCATTCTTAGGACATTGGGGGGATAAAAAGGATTTTCTTTATTATATTACATAATTTGGGTCACTTATGAGGAAAGAGGGGGAATCTATTTTAGACTTCTCAAAGAGGTTTAATAAGATGTACAATAAGATTCCCACTGAAATAAATCCTTCATAAGCCTCTGCCAAGATTACTTATGCCAGTGCTTTTGACCCTGAGTTTTTCCTCCTATTGAGAAAAAGAATAGCTACCTCTTTAGCTCATATGAAAGATGCAACCCTTGAAGTAGAGTCTAATATATTGGCAGCTGTCAAGCTCAAAAGTAAATCTGATAGAGACAGAAGAAGATATAGGTCTGAAGCTTCAACCTCTGATTCCTTTGCTGCCCACCCTCAAGTAGATGAATTGAAAAAACTGGTAAAATCACTTTCTGCAGAAGTGGATAAATTGAAATTTGAAGGAAGGCAGAGCTATAGGAACCCCCAAAATGCTGATAATAGGGGTAACTTAAGAAGACCCAATAATTCCCCTCAGATCATCCAAAGAGATCAAATAAATAGGGATAGGGATGATAAAAAAATCCAAGCCCCTCTCCAAAATAACCTTGTTACTGATGAAGAAGGGGAGGAAGAAGATGTAGATCCTGAAATCCATTTTCTTGGTGACACCTCTTCATCTCCTCATTTAACCCAATATGCATATGAAGAGGCTGTCATGGGCATCCAACTAAATAAGACAAGCAAAGGGAAAAGGAATAGTGGCAATTCAAATAGATACAACCTAAGGATGAAGCAGAAAGAGGGAGAGCCTGGCATTCCAGATCAACCTACTAGAACAATGAATCCTTCTAAGGATGTGGCAACTAGCATCAAGGCAAAAGAGGCACAAAACCCCAAGGAAGTGGTTAAGAGCCCTATACTATAAGTGAAGGAGATTCTGAAACCTCCCTCCTCTTTTAGCTTTGAGAATGAGATTCAAAAGATTAAAATCCCTGTACCTTTTTAGAGCTAGTTAAGAACGAGGATTTCAAAAGGTACCTTTCCAAAATGTTGCAGCCTGAACCTTCATCTCATCCCACAGACTCAGTCAACCTCCAAGATGAAAAACCAGCTATCATACTAGGGCCTTTGGTAGAGGATAGGGATTACTCCTCCCCTCCTTTCTATACCTCATTAAACATTCATGACAAAGTGTTGCACAACTTCTTGATGGATTTAGGGGCATCTCACAATATCATGCCTAATAATGTCATGGATGAGCTTGGGTTGGAGGTTACAAAAACCTACCATGACCTGTACTTATTTGATTCTAGGAAGTTGAAGTGCCTCGGGGTTATTAAAGACATGGTTGTTTCCTTGTTCCAATTGCCAATGAAAAGTGTGGTCATGGATATTGTGGTGGCTGTTGTTCCCCCTAAGTTTGGGATGCTCTTGTCTAGATCTTGGATCAAAATACTGGGGGAACTTTGCAGATGGATATTTTATATGTCACTATTCCTGTTTTTTGGTGGGGACATAAAAGGCTTTATAGGGAAGCACAACTTGCTTACATTATCAGTGATGAAGCAAATCTGACCAACCGTCCCATTTTTGTAGTAGAAACTGATTTAGGAACCAATATGTTACATCTCATTGATGCTCCTCAAACACCTATTTAAATCATAAAGCAACTCATCACCTCTTGTGAAGACCCTCCTCCCAATACCTTTGTTTGGAAAATGTTTTTTGATGGAGCATCTTCTCGGGAAAGTGTCGGTGTTGGGGTAGTGTTCATTTCCCCTACCCAAGAGACCATATCTCTGTCTTATAAGATTGAATTTGAAACAACAAACAATGTGGCAGAATATGAGGCACTTGCTTTGGGTTTGAGAGCTGCCAAATACATGAAGATTTAGGAGCTAGTAGTGTTTGGAGATGCTGAGTTAATTGTTCATCAAGTCAAAAATATGTATCAAGCTAAGCACCCTAGGTTAAGGGCTTACATAATTGAAGTCTGGGATCTTGTTGATAGTTTCTTCTTGGATTTTAATATCTCATTTGTTCCAAGAGAGGAGAACACAGTGGAAGATTCCTTAGCTGTCTCAACAAGTAATTTCAGGGTTCCTTTGCCCCCAAAACTCAAGTATGATGTGGAAGTAAAGTATAGACCCTCTATACATGAAAATGTCAAACATTGGAAGGCTTTTGAGGATGATATTGAGATAAATTTTTTTCTTGAAACTGTGGATGGATTTTCTGATTTGCATATTGATTAGGATCAGGATCCTGAAGAAATCCCCCATGCTGATGTTTTTTTGAATAAAATTGTTGACCATCATATTGTTTAGTTACCTAGTAACCATATTCCAAAGGGACTAGTCCCTTTGGAGAGATTGTTTGACACAAATGATGTTGTTGTAAAGGTTAAAGGTTCGACTGAAAATGATGATGTGACTGAATGCAATTTGGGAATAGAGGAAGACCCAAAGTATGCCAAATTGTCTAGTATCTTATCAAAGGAACAAAGGGATGAGTATGTCAAGATTTTGAAGGATTTTTCTGATGTGTTTGCTTGGAAATATGAATATTTAAGGACATATTACAAACATCATGGAGCACAAAATCCATTTGAAAGAAGAGGCCAAACCTTTCAGGAAGAAACTCAGACAGATAAATCCCATGCTGCTGCCTATTATGGAAAAAGAAGTGAAAAAGTTGTTGGATGCCCAGATCATCATTCCTTTGAGATATTCAGAATGAGTGGCTAACTTGGTGCCTGCGAGGAAGAAAAATGGGGAAATCAGATTGTGTGTTGATTTCATAAATTTGAACAGAAGCTCCAAAAAAGATAACTACCCCTTGCCAAAGATGGAGCACATTTTGCAGAGAGTGACTGGTTCATCTAGGATGTCTATGATTGATGGCTTCTCTGGATACAATGAGATCTTTGTCCTGACCGAAGACAAAGAGAAGACATCCTTCACTACTCCTTGGGGATGTAACATACCCACTACCTATTTCAATTTTTTTCAGTCCTCTGTCGGACTCGAGCCCTTAGATAACCCCGGTGACCCAACGCAAACCGACTCTTTATTTCTTCTCCATTCTCATGCGATCGCGGGTCGTGACCATGGTCCAATTTGAACTTAGTGCCTATTCGGATTTCACAATCCTCCGATCCCCGATGTGCCCCTAGCGCAATATCCCTCCAGGCTAATCTTGTGATCCACGTGTCCACTACCCCGGGACCGTAGTCAAACCTCTACGTCGGGGTTTCGGGGTTTTCGATGTTGATGTGCATACGCCCACGGAATTCACGATTCTCCGATTCCCAACGCACCTCTGCTTCAGCTAGCTCTCCCGACTCAGCCCTAGTTCACGTGACCGTTACCCCGTGTCCACAACCTTACCCCGTCGGGGTTTCGCGTTACGTGGTTTCAAAAGGGGTAAACACCATGTCCACGGGATTCCCGATATCCCGATGAACCAAATGCCGAGGGATGGATTCCCTTGTCCGGACTTTCCCGATAGATCTGATCTCCTCCACACGTCCCTCCAAATGGATGGTCCATATCCTTGTCGGGGTTTCGGGACTTTCGATGTCCTGGTTCCTTCGACCTCAGGAATGCCGATTTCCCAATTTTTCAACTCTCGTCAGATCTTCGACACCTGTCCCTCTGAACGGACGACTCAGATTATGTCGGGGTTTTCACCTGGGACTTCCCCGTCCTTTTGTACCTGAAAATGATGATTTCCCGATGCGCCAAACGCCGACGACGCTTGATCTCCGCCACGTGTCCTCTGCCAACGGATGGTCCAAATGCTTGTTGGGATTTCGAGACTTTTGATGTTCCGTTTCCTTCGACCTTAGAAATTTCGATTCCCCGATTTCCCAACTCTCGCCAGATTCCTGGCACATGTCCTTCACTAGCTTCAACTGTGGCCCACACAACTCCCCTGTCGGGATTTCGCGTATCGCGATTCCCAACTACAAGGGTTTCTTTCCTTCGAAATCCCCGATGCTCCGAATTTCGACTCCTCGGAATCCCCTGACACATGTCTCACTGATGGACGGCTCTGATCTTGCCGGGATATCGTGGATCGTGATTCCAAGCGAAAAGATTTCTTCACTTCCAGAATTCCCGATAACTCCAATATCCCGATGACTTTTTAGGGACGCTCCTATGTTCACTAGGACTTAACCCCGGTGTAACTCCTGCCATATCTAACGGTTAGCGGGAGTTTAGCTGCTGATCCAATGGTTCACCAACCTTTCGAACTTGGAATTTGATGTGGCTGTAACCTCCTCGCACCTCAGTGAGATCCAACAGTTCTGATGCCACTTTATGCACTCTTCCACAACTTTGTGGACGGGGAAATCAACGATCTGGATGTTCTCATGGAGCATGGGGATCTACGGCTCTAGAATCTTCACTACCCATGAAGACACAGGAAAGATCAGGTGGTAAGGCCTTTAACACCCTACCTTCTCCTGCTAATGTAACGGTCGTGGGGAAACTGTGGATTTCCTGACAAACTCTCATCCGTAGATTCGATATTCCTTCCTTAAGCTGCCATCTCGGGTTTTTAAGAGGATCGTTCCCCCTCGTACAAGGTTATTAAGACTTGCACCTTCATGTTCATATTCTAGGTTCTGGGTAATCCTTTCCAAGGAGGGAGTCTCTTCAAGAGATCTATTCCGGGCTTTCCTGCAGGTGGGTGAAGGAAAACAATTTCCCGAGAACGGGCTGGAAGCCTAACATCGTTCAGCCTAGGCATAATTAGATTCAGTTTATCAACGTAAGTCATGCATAGCTTCTTCTATTATAAGCATATGCCTATTAATTATTATCAAAACACTACACAAACATTCTTACACAGAAATCATTTACAATTTCACAGATCTATGAGCATATACATATATGTATCATTCTATGAATTTCAGGAGGCAATATGTAAACAAAACACTTATCAGAAGTGACTTTAGAAATGGGTGCAACTGCTGAGAGGGGTGCTCGTTTCCACCCAACCGTAGGCGTAGCGACTCCCAACAAATTTAACACTAGCCACCCACGAGATAAGACCACGATGATCTGAGACTGCGTCTCTCTGTCTGCCAGTGACCAGGAGCGAAGGTTGCAATCCTTCCTCTCTGCTATCACTCACTCTGTGTGGTGCCAGAGTTTCCACTCGCGTCTTCCCCCCTTCCGTCGCTTCTGCCATACACCTTATCCTCTCGCGAGGTTGCATGTGGCACAATTACCCTCGCGCCGATCAGGCCTGACGGCTCTACGGATGGGCGGTTCACCATCCCATCCCTCATCAAGCCGCCCACCTACGAGCCTACGAGACATTAAATTTGGGGGCCAGCGAGCCTTTTTCGGTTCTCCGGGCCAGTGGAGTCCAAATACGGTATTCATTCAGGGTGGAAGTTAACGCCACCTTTTCAGGTGCCTTCCACTGCCATCATGGTCTCTTTTCTGCACATCCCCTCTCAACAGTCCTGCAATAAATTCAAAATGTTATTCACATTTATTGACCTCTTCCTGCAGGTCCATTTACATCACATATTCATACTTATGAG
>JZKD02S0723957.1:122257-171618 GCA_000966675.3 Picea glauca
GTTTTATGGTAACAGTCCAATTTGACTTTATGGGTGGCCAGCCAGTCCATACCAATCAACAGGTCGTATGACCCCAGGGGTAATACATTAAGGGTTGCTTGGGTGGGGAATTTACGCAACATTAACTGGCAGGATGGTATGGCCTCTACCACCTTTCTTTTGGTACCAGTGGCTAACTGTACCAACAATGGTTTAGTTTTCTTCTGTGGCTGTAGTTTATACTTATCAACAACTCTAGGGGATATATAACTCAAATTTGAACCAGGGTCAATCAAAACA
Organism: Picea glauca; assembly: GCA_000966675.3. Taxonomy (NCBI): domain Eukaryota; kingdom Viridiplantae; phylum Streptophyta; class Pinopsida; order Pinales; family Pinaceae; genus Picea; species Picea glauca. The sequence continues at coordinate 122,537 of JZKD02S0723957.1, forward strand.
GACACCAGATGGTTGAAAATCATACCTTCTATTTCCACCACTGAAGCTTGGTGGTCATCTTGGTTATTATCCAAGGCTGCATAGATCTGTGGCATGCTCCTTGCCACGTCATTGACCGTGGTAGCTTCCTGCATGTTATAAATTTTTCGACTGTTCTGTTGTCGATGTGGACAGTCTCTCCAGAGATGCTCTCCTCCACAATCCCAACATTCCAAAGGTTTCTTCTTTGGGTTATCAGTCTTTACTGGTATAGGTCCAGAAGTTTTATTTCCGTCCACTGAGGGAAAATTCTGCTGGAGTACATTCCGAGTTGGGAAGTTCATTCTGGGGTTCTTCTTGTACTTTTTAAATCCCGAGGATTTGTTCCCCTTTTTCTGAAATATCGAACCACTCTTCTGTTTCTAGTCTCCACGCGACTCTGCCCGATGTCCATATTGTTCATGACAGTATGTTTCCTTTCTTATAGTGTCTTCTAAGGTCCTTGGCTCGTCAAATTCAATTTGGTTCCGGTATTCCTTGGGTATCCCACTGATGAAGCATTGTGCCTTCGCCTTCTCTGCTTTGATGTAGGGTACATATCTCAGTAAGTCAAGGAATTTGTTGACATACTCCTCCATAGTAAGTTGTCCCAGTTTGAGTTCATAAAACTCTTTAGCCTTCTCTTCGAAATACCTTTCCGACAAATACTTCTTCCGAAAGTACTTCTCAAACCGTTTCCAAGACAGGTCCTCCTCGCAGACCCCTTTCATATTCTTGAGGTCTTCCCATCAAATGGAAGCCTTTTCATTCAGATTGAAAGTGGCCACTCGGGCCTTCAAGTTCTCTGAGAAATCATGGACTCTGAAATATTTCTTCAGTCCAAGTAGCCAAGCCTCAGCTTCCTCTCCCTTCTTTATCTCACCGTCGAAGGAGGGAGGTTTGACCTTTTTGAATTCCTCAAATTTATGACTCTTGGAAGTCTTTTGCTTCTTTCGTTTCTTGCGAGAATAGGAACTGGTCCTGCTGCTGGAAGAGCCTTCTGAATCACCATCTTCCTTCTCAGTGGAATCATCTGGTACTGGTCCTTTACCTCTGGGGTGGAACTTTCTTGACATGCTTCTCTCAGTATGGCCACTGATACGACCATGATTATGCATCTTAGGTTCATGCTGCATTTGTCGCTGTAGGTCGGATAATCTCTGCAGTAAAACTGCATTAATATCGGTTTTCTTTTCTTGTTCTTTCATCATTCTTTCATTATCGGCCTTGCATCTTTGCAATTCGACCATGAGATTCCTCACAGTCTCAGCTAGGCTTGGAGGGGTTCTTATTGCTCTTCTTTCGTCAAACTCTTCGTCCCTATTGTGGGAGCCTTCTCCCACCTCTTGGTGAGTCACCATACTCTACGTCTGTAGATTCCCACGGTTGATCATCCGCTTGAGTGAAAAGACAAATGCTGGTTATTAGTCAAGAGTTAAATTCATTTTATAATTTGCACAATTTCATAACTCTTTCACATGCATACACAGTCGGGTTTTCATATTCCAAGTTTTTAATCCTGGACAAGATAGTTAAGTCAGGGGGTTACTCCTCATAGGAGTGCTTCGAACGGAGTTTATGCGTGAATCATGCATGAGCCCAATCAGGCCGAGTGTTGTAACCATGCTCTGATACCACTTTGTAACATACCCACTACCTATTTCAAAATTTTCTAGTCCTCTGTCAGACTCGAGCCCTTAGATAACCCCGGTGACCCAACACAAACTGGCTCTTTCTTTCTTCTCCATTCTCATGCGATTGTGGGTCGTGACCATGGTCTAATTTGAACATAGTGCCTATTCAGATTTCATGATCCTCCGATCCCCGATGTGCCCCTAGCGCAATAGCCCTCCAGGCTAATCCTGTGATCCACGTGACCACTACCCCGGGACCACAGTCAAACCTCTACGTCGGGGTTTCGGGGTTTTCGATGTTGATGTGCATACGCCCACGAGATTCACGATTCTCTGATTCCCGACGTGCCTCTGATTCAACTAGCCCTCCTGGCTCAGCCCTAGTTCACGTGACCGTTACCCCGTGTCCACAACCTTACCCCGTCGGGGTTTCACGTTACGTGGTTTCAAAAGGGGTAAACGCCATGTCCACAGGATTTCTGATATCCTGATGAACCAAACGTCAAGGGATGGCTTCCCTTGTCAGGACTTTCCATCTCTGATCTCCTCCACGCGTCCCTCCAAATGGACGGTCCAGATCCTTGTCGGGGTTTCGGGACTTTCGATGTCCTGGTTCCTTTGACCTCAGGAATGCCGATTTCCTGATTTTCTGAATCTCATTAGATATTCGACACCTATCCCTCTGAACGGACGACTCAGATTATGTCGAGGTTTTCACTTGGGACTTCCCTGTCCTCTTGTCCCTGGAAATGCCGATTTCCTGATGCACCAAACGCCGATGGGGCTTGATCTCCGCCATGTGTCCTCTGCCAACGGACGATCCGGATCCTTGTCGGAATTTCGAGACTTTTTATGTTCCGTTTCCTTTGACCTTAGAAATTTCGATTCCCCGATTTCCCGACTCTCGCCAGATTCCTGGCACATGTCCTTCACTATCTTCAACTATGGCCCACACAACTCCCCTGTCGGGATTTCACGTATCACGATTCCCAACTGCAAGGGTTTCTTTCCTTCGAAATCCTCGATGCTCCGAATTTCGACTCCTTGGAATCCCCTGACACGTGTCTCACTGATGGACAGCTCTGATCTTGCTGGGATATCGCGGATCGCAATTCCAAGTGGCAAGATTTCTTCACTTCCGAAATTCCCGATAACTTCAATATCTCGATGAATTTTTAGGGACGCTCCTCTGTTCACTAGGAATTAACCCCACTGTAACTCCTTCCAGATCTAACGGTTAGCAGGAGTTCAACTGCTGATCCAATGGTTCACCAACCTTTCGAACTTGGACTCTGATGTGGACGTAACCTCCTCGCACCTCAGTGAGATCCAATGGTTCTGATGCCACTTTATGCACTCTTCCACAACTTTGTGGACGGGGAAATCAACGGTCCAGATGTTCTCATGGAGCATGGGGATCTACTGCCCTAGACTCTTCACTACCCATGAAGACGCAGGAAAGATTAGGTGGTAAGACCTTTAACACCCTACCTTCTCCTGCTAATGTAACGGTCATGGGGAAACTGTGGATTTTTCGACAAACTCTCATCCGTAGATTCAATATTCCTTCCTTAAGCTACCGTCTCGGGTTTTTAAGAGGATCGTTCCCCCTCGTACAAGGTTATTAAGACTCGCACCTTCATGTTCATATTCCAGGTTCTGGGTAATCCTTTCCAAGGAGGGAGTCTCTTCAAGATATCTATTCCGGGCTTTCCTGCAGGTGGGTGAAGGAAAACAATTTCTCGAGAACGGGCTGGAAGCCTAACATCATTCAACCTAGGCATAATTAGATCAGTTTATCAATGTAAGTCATGCATGGATTCCTCTATTATAAGCATATGCCTATTAATTATTATCAAAACGCTGCACATACATTCTTACACAGAAATCATTTACAATTTCACAGGTCTATGAGCATATACATATATGTATCATTCTATGAATTTCAAGAGGAAATATGTAAACAAAACAATTATCAGAAGTGACTTCAGAAATGGGTGAAACTGCTGAGAGGGGTGCTCATTTCCACCCAACCGTAGGCGTAGAGACTCCCATCGGATTTACCACTAGCCACCCCCGAGTTGAGACCACGATGCTCTGAGACTGCGTCTCTCTGTCTGCCAATGACCAGGAGCGAAGGTTGCAATCCTTCCTCTCTGCTATCACTCACTCTGCATGGTGCCAGAGTTTCCCCTCGCATCTGCCCCCCTTCCGTCGCTTCTGCCATACACCTTATCCTCTCACGAGGTTGCGTGTGGCACGATTACCCTCGCACCGATCAGGCCCGAAGGCTCTACGGATGGGCGGTTCACCATCCCATCCCTCATCAAGCCGCCCGCCTACCAGCCTGCGAGACATTAAATTTGGGGGCCAGCGAGCCGCTTTTGGTTCTCTGGGCCTGTGGAGTCCAAATAAGGTATTCATTTAGGGTGGAAGTTAATGCCGCCTTTTCAGGTGCCTTCCACCGCCATCGTGGTCTCTTTTCTGCACATCCCCTCTCAGTAGTCCTGCAATAAATTCAAAATGTTATTCACATTTATTGACCTCTTCCTGCAGGTCCATTTACATCACATATTCATACTTATGAGTTTTCCATCGTCCTTGGCCAGTCCAGTTATATTTACAAACTGGGGGAAACAAGGTGTTACAGGGGCACATTCATGTATGCTAAAATTCCCCTTGGATTGATGAATGTAGGAGAAACCTTCCAACGACCCATGAACATTGCCTTTATTGGGGAGAAAGACAAATACATAGTCATCTATTTGGATGAAATTACGGTGTTCTGAAAGTTTGACAAAGAGCATTGTCATCATTTGAAGAAGGTCTTCTTGAAGTGCAGAAGGTTTGGTCTCTCTCTCAATCCTAATAAATCTTTGTTTGCTATGAAGGAGGGAAAATTATTGGGGCATATTGTGTCAGCAAAAGGAGTAAGAATTGATCCAAGCAGAGTAGAGGCCATCCATGCCTTATCTTTTCCCAGATCTAAGAAAGAGGTTCATTCTTTCTTGGGTAAAATCAATTTTCTGAGAAGATTCATTTCTAATTTTGTTGAGTTGGTTAAGCACATTACAACTATGCTTAGAAAAGGAAACAAGGTGAAATGGAATTCTGAAGCTTGAGATTCTTTTGACCAAATCAAAAAGGATTTGACTGAAGCACCTGTGCTCACCAACTTCAACTATTCTAAGGAATTTCTGATATTTTCCTTTGCCTCTTTTCACACATTGACTGTTGTTTTTATACAGAAAAATACAGGGGTTAGAGCAGTCTATTTCCTTTTTCAGCAGAGCATTGAGGGATGCAGAAATAAGATATGATATCATGGAAAAACAGGCTTATGCTTTGGTCAAATCCCTCAAGGATTTCAGAGTATATGTTCTGCATTCAAATATTGCTGCATATGTCCCTTCAACCTCAATAAAAGAGATATTGATCCAGCTTGACATAGATGGGAAGAGAAGCAAATGGATTGCCAAAATTTTGGAATTTGACCTTGAAATATAACCCACCAAATTGGTGAAAGGCCAAGGTTTAGCCAGGTTACTGACTGAATCAAACTACGAGGATTTGGGGGTTAATTTCATGAACATAAACTCATAAAATCAACAAGCTGAGATTGTTGATAAAGGCTCTCATGTCCACCTTAGCCTGACATGATGCACCTGGTATAAATACATCATATATTTTCTGCAAAGGTTGAGGCCTCCTGATGGTCTGGAAAATAAAAAGGTAAGAGATTTGAAACTCAAAGCAATCAAATATTGTCTCATTGATCATATGTTGTACTAGAAGGATCCCCTTGGATTCCTTTTGAGATGTCTAGACCCACAAGAGGCCCAAAAAGCTATAGCTGATTTTCATGACAGCTTATGTGGGGGCCATCATTTTTGGAGGACCACAGGTTATAAGATCCTCATAGCTGTGTATTTCTGGCCTAGCATTTTTATTTATTTTTGTGCAAATATTAGAGATTGTGTCAAATGTCAAAATTTTTCTGGAAAGCAACAACTCAAATCTTTGCCTTTGAAACCTGTGGTGGTTTCTGGACCTTTTCAGCAGTGGGGTCTTGACTTCATTGGAGAAATCCATCCAGCCTCAAGTGGTTAGCGCATGTGGATTTTGAATGCCATTGATTATTTCACCAAATGGATAGAATCCATCCCTATAAGGAATGCCTCCCACAAGGTAATCATTAGCTCCCTTGAAGATATCATGTCCAGATTTGGCTGTCCAAGCAGGATTGTTACTAACAATGCTGCCTCCTTCAAAGATGAACCATTAATCAATTTCTGTAAGCAATATGGGATTACATTAATCCATTCTACTCCCTACTTACCCCAAGGAAATGGTTTAACAGAGTCCTCTAACAAGAGCCTAATAAATATCATCAAGATATTGTTAGAAGACAGTTACAAGAAAGCATGGGACTCAAAGCTGAAATTTGCCTTATGGGCTGATAGAGTTACAACAAAAATGTCACTTGGCATTTCCCCCTTTTCAGCTTGTGTATGGGGTAGAGGGTATTTTCCCTACTCAACTCGCCTTTCCTATGGCAAAGTTCCTTCAGGACTACCAAGGAGAACCCGATGATATGGTCAGGAGGATACTGCAGCTGGTAGAAGTACAACAAACCAGGGAGAAACTGCTTGATAAAGTGCATGATCATCAATAGAAAGTAAAATGAGCCATTGACAAGACGACAAGCAAGGAAGATTTTCAGCTAGGGGATCTGGTGCTCAAGTGGGATGATCCCAAGCAAGACAAAGGCAAACATGGTAAATTCAAAGCCTTATGGATTGGTCCCTTCAATATTTCTAAGGTATTTTCAAACAACACTTATAAATTGTAGAACTTGGAGGATTCCAAAGTTTTTGGTGGCCTTGTCAATGGGCACTTTCTGAAAAGCATTTTGTTTAAGCCGTAATCGACATTCCACCATTGTAATTACCACTTCCTTTTTATTTATATTTTGAATAAGAGAATCCATAACCCAACAACTAAGGCATTGGAATTGGACGTTCTTGGCATCTCTCAGGGAGCATGCCATCCCCTGTGGAGCCAAAGTACCCATCAAAATGTTTGGTGGATGTTGGTTTTATGAGTGAAGGTCAAATGGACATAGCTCAGTACAAGAAACTTTAGCACAAGAACTGGACTAGCAACACATAAGGAAACAAGGTCCTCATTAACTTCAGTCAGTGGTTTAAGATTAAAGGTGAGTATAATGAAGACTTAATGAGAAAGGTGGACAAGTCTGCCATGGGCATCCAACTTTCAAGCAACTTGGTGAAGAAAATATCAGGCACAAGAGCACTCTTGAACATAAGTTTCAGATACTGAAATATATCACAGTTTCATAATAATCAAACCTCCATTACCATGCAACTACAACAACTCGATTGGATCCTCCATGCTCGAGCATTCAGCATAAGGGGAAATAAGATAACAAAGAAAAAGAATTGGAACAAGTCACAACAATATTATAATCAAACCTACATTACAATACAACTACAAATCTCGACTGGATCCTCCATGCCTGAGTGTTTTAGCACAATTTACACAAGAAGATGAAAGGAAATGACTTCTATTAATGCAAAAGTCTCAAATCATATACATAACCGGAGAACAACTCTAACATAAAAAATTACACAGTAGGGAGCTGTTCTCAACCAGTTGATGACCATCACAAAATATTGAACTGATCTACTTATACTCAGATCAGTCCACAACTACCAAGAGTGTGATCTGGTCATTCCATTCAAAGCCTTTTGTCTGCGTATTCTTCTGTCAGACTGTGCATGTATCCTCCTGTCAGATGCAAACTCAGCTTAGCATGGGCCTACAGAAAAACCATCCATAGGGGTACCTCAGGTTGATAGTGATGTCTCCACGACCAGACCCTTTATGAATTCTATTTATGGAGTGAGTCGAGGTTTCAACCACCACTCCTTTTTCATTTACTGATCTCTCATCGGGATCAGGATGAGGCTCAACTCCTAGGGGGATGCGACACACTACTCTTGGATTAGATGCTATATAAGCATGTGATTGCGGGGTCGTCAAAGGAGGTTTGGGTCCACACCACTTTTGAGCCCACAATCCACCATCTTCTGCCATGTAGCTCTTTTTTATACCATGTTTTCAATTGCAGGACCGCTCAAGAATTTTATTGTTCGAGCATGTTCTGTCCCCGCAATGAAGTGTGGCCATTGATCTGGTCACGATCTACGATCTGGGAAAGGCCTTCTTTTGTTGCCATGCACCTCTCTTGGATGGACCTTGCTTCCTGTTGCGAAGATCAATGACTCACAATTAGAGTTCGGGCTTCGGGCCTTTTCAATGCATAACTCTTACAATCCTCCGAAGTGCCAAATTCCCGAAGTGTGACATCTAGCACTGCATGTCCTCTTGTTTTGGACGACCTAGATTTATTTTGGGAGTTTGGTCTTCGAGCCTTTTCCCCCTGCTTGCTCTCGCAATTCTGCAAAGTGATGAATTCCCGAAGTGAGATATTTGGTGACGCGTGGCCTCTTGTTTTGGACGACCGAGATTTTTTTCGGTAGTTTGGGCTTTGGGCCTTTTTATTCTACTTGCTCACGCAATCCTCCAAAGTGTGATATTTTCCTCCACGTGTCCTCTTTTTTTGGACGGCCAAGATTTATTTTGGGAGTTTGGGCTTCGGGCCTTTTTCCCCTGCTTGCTTTCACAATTCTCCGAAGTGCCGATTTCTCGAAGTGACAGATCTGGTGACGCATGGCCTCTTGTTTTGGACGACCAAGATTTATTTCAAGAGTTTGGGCTTCGGGATATTCTCCTGCTTGCTCACACAATTCTCTGAAGTGCCAAATTCCCGAAGTGAGAGATCTAGTGATGCGTGGCCTTTTGTTTTGGACGACCAAAATTTATTTTGGGAGTTCGGGCTTCGGGGGATTCTCTTTCTTTCTTTTTCTCGGAGTATGAGAGCACCTGAAATGTGTCCCCTGCTAAAAGATCAATGTTCACGATCGATTGCAGGCTCACAACTAGTAGATAATTTAATTTCCTTTCCGATCCCCCCAATGCGAAGATGCCCATTCATAGCGGGTTCGATATGCACCATTGATCTGTTGATATAACAAGATCAATGATCTTGAGCAACTGTGGGCTCACAACTTGCCAAAACTTTAATTTGCATCATAATCCCTGCAATGAATTCCCACCGTCGATTTCTCTCCGATGAGATCTAATGGTCGTGACTTAATCTTGTTGATCTGACGACTGGTCTTTCTCTTGCTTAGATCGTACGACTGAAAATTAAATCTGTTCGCCTATCAGTATTTCGAACACGAAATGCACTGCTTTTGAATGTTGCATTTGGACGCTTTTGTGTAGACCACAGAATTGGTCGTTCTGTGACCCTTTGAAAGTTATATGTGATAACTCCTCCAAAAAATTCTTAGTCATCCATCAGAAAGATAAACCCAAGAATCCCAAGAAGCAACATCCTCTCCACAACAATAAGCAATATAAGGGTCCCAAACCCACTAAGACAACTTCGGCTCCTAATGGTGACAAAGGAGAAAAATATAAAAGTAAGAAGACTATCAAACATTGCAACTTTTGTGATAAATATGGTCATGATGAGTCAAATTTTTTCAAGAAGATGACAACTTTAGAAGCAACGATGAAGAAGGACAACCTCAATATTGATTCTACTTCTTCTTTTTCTTCTCATGGACATGCACTTTCTTCTTCTGGTTTCTCCTTCAATACAACTTCTACTTCTTCTTCTGATGAGTGGCTTATTGATTATGGAGAATCTGATCATATGGATAAGGCTAGAGACATACTTTCTTCTCTAAATGAATGTAACACCAAGAAAATATTTGTTGGTGATGATAGATCTCTTAGTGTTGAAGGATCTGGAACAGTTCAAGTAGAAAACGGTAATTTCAATGATTTATTATGTGTTCCAATTCTTTCTTGTAAACTTCTATCAGTATATCAAATCACTCGTTCAGGTGAAGGTAAAACCATAGAGTTTTCACCTCACCAAGTTGTAATCAAGGATCTAAAAGATCGTAAGCATGTTCTTGCAACTGGAATTGCTGATTATATTACCAGGTTGTACAAGTTTGACAACTTTGGGTCATCATCTTTTTCATCAGTTTTTGTTGCTCATAGCGATGACTTGAGAAAACTTTGGCATGTGTGGTTTGGTCATCTAAACTATCACTCATTGCAACAACTATGTAATCAACAGATGGTGACTGGTCTTCCTCTTGTTTCATGCAGAGATGGTGTTTGTGCCGGTTGTGTTCTTGGAAAACATCATTGGGATAGTTTTGAAAAACGTGCCTCTTGGCATGCCTCGGGCCCTTTGCATCTTGTTCATAGTGATTTGTGTGGTCCGCTTTCTTCTCCTTATTTTTATGGGTGCAATTATTTATTAACTTTCATTGATGAATTTTCAAGACGTACTTGGGTTTACTTCTTAAAACTTAAGAGCAAAGTTTTTAACAAGTTTTTGGCCTACAAGGCCCTTGTAGAAAAGCAATTTGTACATCAAATTCAAAAGTTAAGAACATATAATGGAGGCGAATATGTGAACAATAATTTTACAAGTTACTGCACTACATAGGGCATCCAAATGAGACACACTGTTCCATATACACCACAACAAAATGGTGTTGCTGAGAGAAAGAACCGCACATTAAAAGAAATGGCTAATTGTATGATCCAATCTAAGGGATTAAGTCTAAAGTGTTGGGCGGAAGCAATCAAATGTGAAAATTACATATTAAATCACACTCCCACAAAGGCTCTTAAAAATATAACACCGAAATAATCTTGGACTAAAATTAAACCACATGTAAGTCACTTATGTGAATTTGGCAGTATAGCATGGGCTCACATTCCTGATGAGAAAAGGAAAGCATTGCAACCTAAAAGTGAGAAGTGTATATTTGTGGTTATTCTGAATATGTCAAAGGTTATAGACTTCTTCAACCACATTTTAATGAAATTATTATTAGAAGAGATGCTAAATTTGATGAAAATCTATTGTCCTGCGAGCCTAATTCGACAATTGTTCCTTCTTCTGTTTCTATTATGGTTTCTTCTTCAAATGATGACATTGAGGATGAAAATCCACCTCTTCCTGCTCACCGTCCTCCAGATGATTCCTTTGAACCTGAACCAACACCAAATCCACTGCTTCCTAGATGGGTCTGTTCAACACGAGAAGCAACTGATGATCTTGTCGATGATCCTTCATATCAACGTCAGAAACATTCACAGTTCCAGCGAGCATCTTCTCTTTTGGCTCAAGTTTCAGAGACTCATGATCCAGAGACATTTGCAGAAGCTTCAGGTCATCCATATTGGGATACAACAATGAATGAAGAGTATCGTTATTTAATGGAAAACGATACTTGGGATCTTGTACCTCTTCCAAAAGGAAGATAACTTGTCAGATGTAAATGGGTCTACATAACTAAGTATGCATCAGATGGAAGTGTTGAAATACACAAGGCTCAGTTAGTTGCCAAAGGATTTTCCCAAGTTGAAGGAATTAACTATAATGAAACCTTTTCCCCTGTAGCCAAAATGAATTCCATCCACCTTGTTCTTTCCCTTGCTGCCTCACATAAATGGGAGGTCCATAAGATGGATGTTAAATTCACCTTCTTGCACAAAGAAATATACATGGAACAACCTCCTGGCTATGTCCAGAATGAACATAGCCTTGTTTGTCGCCTTAATAAATCCCTTTATGGTCTTAAGCAAGCTCCCTGAGATTGGTATGCCAAAATGGACAACTTTCTTATTGACACTAGATTCTCTAGATGCCATTCTAATTCTAATGTCTATACCAAGAAAGTAGGAATCCATCTCATAATCCTTTTCCTTTATGTTGATGACCTTATCCTTACTAGTAGTGACTCAAAACTTTTAAACCATGTGAAAACCATCCTTAAGAAGAAATTTGAAATGATAGACTTAGGGTTTTTGCATTATTTCCTTGGCCTCCAAGTTTTGAAAACCAATGAAGGAATTTTTCTTTCCCAGTCTAAGTATGCTTGTGATCTTCTTCGTCGCTTTCACGTGGATGATTGTAAACCATCCCTTTCTCCCTTCCATTCTGGAGTCAAGTTTATTTCCACTTGTACTTCTCCTGAAGTTGATGCCACCCTGTAGCGTCAGTTAGTTGGTAGCCTCTTATACTTGACTCATACCCGTCCTGATCTTTCCTTTGTTGTTGGTCTTGTTGCCCGGTATATGCAAACACCCCATGAAATCCATTGGAAAACATCTAAGAGGATACTTCACTATGTCCGTGGTACAGTTCACTTCGGAATACATCACATTTAAGGGGGGACTCCTTTATTGGTTGGTTTCACTGATTCAGATTGGGCCGATGAACCTGACGATCAAAAGTCTACTACAGGTTATGTTTCTAGCCTTGGTTTAGGACCTGTCACTTGGGCTTGAAAGAAACAAGAGGCTATTTCACTTTCTTCAACAGAATCATAGTACCGAGCAATGTTAAATGCAAGTTAGGAAGCCTTGTGGCTTTGAAAGATCCTTTCAGAGTTTGGATTCCAACAACAACATCCGACCAAACTTTGGTGTGACAATCAGAGTGTCATCAAGATCCCTAAATACCTAGTTCAACATCAACACAACAAGAACATCGCGATACACATGCACTTCATCATAAAGCTCATTCATGGTCAAGTTATTGAAGTGCTCTTTTTCCCTATAGAAGATCAAGTTGCAGACATTTTCACAAAGTCTCTTACAGAAGCAAAGTTTTCCAAACTTCGATCTATATTAGGAGTTCAAGAAGTTTTCATTAAGCGGGGATAGGCTCTAATTCCTCCTTCCTTATCCTATTGTGTCACTATTGTAAATCCTTCAATCCTATCCCAATTTGTTCTTAAGGGGGGATGTTAGGATATTTAGACACTTAGGAGTTAGTTAAGATTTACTTGGTCTAATGCGTCGTCAGGTAAATGTGTGTTTCTTTAGTATGCATTTGTAGTTTGGAAATCCGATGGTCACGATATGTTTCCGACATAGGGTGATCCGACGGTTCATATTCTCCTCGATCTTAACAACCATTGATCTATAGATTAACTCCCGATTGGTCCATGATATCTATTTAAAGAGAACGAAGGGTCATTTTCTGATGATCGATTGTGAGAAACTCTCTTGTAAAATATCTTTGTAATATTTTTATTTTGCATTAATAAACTGCTCCAAGTGGACGCATTGGTTGGGGTCATGGATTTTTCCCGTAGGGGTTTTACCATGTCAAAATATCGGTGTGTTGATCTTTGATCTGGTTGTGTGAGTGGTTACTAAAGGTGTTCATGCTCTGTTGGAATACCTGTGTTGTCGAACATTTTCATTGTATCTTGTTCCATAGTTGATCAAAACATATGAGAGTGGTATTCTGTGAGCATAAGAGAGGAGGAGAGGTTATGTAGCAGCCATACATGCCATAGGTCAAAGGAAACTCCACAAAGAGTGTCTCTTTCTTTGTACTTGAATCATTTATATACTAGAGAAAAGATAGCAGAGTAGCCTCACATTGTAGCTGGGTTTTCTCTCGTATTGGGTTTCCTAGGTAATATCTTGTGTTTATTTTTGGATGGTGTGATTTTATTTTACTATTCTCTATTTTTCACATTTTATCTATTTCATGCATAAGTAGAAAATCAATAAATAAATATTCTGGAGATCTAAAGGAAAAATAACCTTAATAGTAAATATTTCAGTATTTTATTAGATATGTTCTGATAAACGATTCCATAGGAATATCCATAGTAGTTTACAGATCATCTTTCAACTCAGTGATCCTTGCCAAGTAGTTCACCATAGTATATGTTTTGCTCATACAAATATTCAATTAGTTCTTTTTCTTCACAATGAGACCAATAACATCTACTTCCCCTTGTTGCTCTGAACACGATTACAATCTAATTTCTTCTTTCACAATATCAACCTAAAGCTTTGGAAACTTATGCAATTTATCTCAAGCACACATACCCTAAACAAAAGGAATCCAATAAATATCAATTCCTTTCAAATTAAGGGGCAACAACTACTAATTATCCATCGTTGTTCCAATGAAAACCACCTAATCTTTCAACTCAGTGATCTTGATCAAGTAATTCACCAAAGTATCTATTTTGTTCATACAAATGGTTGAACAATGGTTTTGCAAGAGAATCTATCAAGAAGCACAAGAGTTTTGAAATAACTCAACCAAAGCTTCAAACATTTTCTTATATGTATTCTAATTAGCAACACGTGAGATGAAATGATTCTTCACATAATCAAGAATGATTCTCTTCACCTTGGCTTCCTTCTTTCGACAAGAAACCAACTATGTTGGATTAGTAGGTTCTTGAATATCTTTCAATACATGCTCCAAAATATTGACTTCCTCCATAAGTAATTGAAGTATAAGCTTCCAAGGAACAAAATTGAAAGCTCCATTCAACCTGTCACACTCTCTAAGATCGAGAGTCACCTTACATATCCTAAACAAGTCTTGAAGTGCACAAAATAAACAATATATGAAGTAGGAAAAATGATTTCTAGGGTCCAAGTGCTTCTCCCAAGATATATAGGGTATCACACCCAACAACATCAAACAAGGTTAAGCACCTCTCCCAAGTCCTCTCTAGCTGAAATGCAAACTCCCTCTTACACCTAGACTAGTCTTAGCCACAAAATATTTGATACCATGTAGAAATTTCCCAACAAAATGGCAATAATGTTTTTTAATGAAACTCATAAATTGCATCTCTTTGATAGAGGTTTCTGATATCTTAACCATGTGATCAACCTTAGGGTTTTTTTATGAAATATAAACAAAAAAACAACAAGGATTGACTATATTTCAACTCTTAATAACCTCAATCCACTAGGCAATTCAAGAGATAAGATACCAATGTGTTCCAATAAGTTTCATCCCTGTAGGGTAATCTTATTGTGCATATAACAAATCTGAAAACACTTATGGCGATTGTAAATATATTTGTAAATCTTCCCTTATCTTCTCCAATTATAATGTTAAATCACTTAACACAATTATAATGTTAAATTAGCAAGACATATAGACCTAGAAATTGCAAATCAAGAAGAATATAAATAGATGAAAATTAAATCCGTAATAAGAAACGTACTCGATAGATGGAAACTTCATTAATATGCATAAAATAAAAATTATCACAAAGGCAGTACAATTATCTAGATCTCTGTTCACCCTCGATCAAGTTTTGAGGAAACCTTGGTCAGGTTTGACCACTTTTTGGACTTCGACAGGCTGGTTGAATATGGAGCGCCCAGGCAAAGCTGAGATCGTGGATCTCATCGATTTTGCGGGCTATGTGGACCCAAAAAGGGGTTCCTTAGGGTTTTTGTAATGGGTTATGGGATGTTGGCCCATGGGTTTACCCATGTTTAGGCGTTTTTATAATTGATCGTAAAAGTATAAGTAAGAATGTATGGTAGAAGTAGTTGACAGGGGGAAGAAGCAAAGTGCAAGTAGTTTTGAGTTGCTTTGTGCAACATGATGTGTATGTAAGGCTCTGTGCTCAATAGAGAAGTTGTCTATGTGCCTTGACCTAATTTTGGGAAGGAGTATCTGGTGCTCAATGCACATATCTCATGTCCTATGCGAAGCTCGACTCTGTGGCTTAGTGCACAGGAGTGGATGAATGTAAGAGATTGAAGAATAATAAAGAAGACGAAGCAGTTGGTGGACGTAGCTCCACACTGGGGTGAACCACGTATATCTTGTGTCTTTGGTTTTCTTTGTGCTATGTTATTTATGTATTGATTTTCTTAGTGCCTTTATTATGATGTATGATAGATAGATCTATTGATGCTTAGTGCTCTAATTAAGATGAATGAATTCTATATCTAACTCAGTGTTGTGTGCTAAGTGGTTGAAGTATCTTTGTTGTTAATGCGCCGATCCATATTAGGGTTTGTTCTACGATGTTAATAAAGCTAATGAAATAATGCATGTCACCTTCTAAGTGTTTCTAGAACAATCCACGAAGTGTTATTATCACAGATCTGTGTCCCATCTTGGTTACAGACACCTAAGTCCTGCAACCCCCCTTGCTTCTACCTCGGGTGAGACTTCACTTTCTTCACAGGTGTTGCCAAAAGGGCCGGTATTTAGGTTTTTGTTGGTGCGATGTTGAAGTGTTGAAGCCTAGGTCTACCCCTGTTCCAACAAATGGTTCCTTTGTTGGGACCTGAAACTTTGATTTCCGGGAACTGAAGTAAAGAAAAGAGAAGCTCTGTGCGTAGATTTGCTGCTGAAGTGTGCAGTAATCTACTTGACTTGTAAAGCTCTGTGCTAAGAAAGAAATCCGATCTGAAGAAAAGAGGTAATTCTTTGTGCTTTGATAAGAGTAAGATAAGTGAAATTTTTTGTTTCGAAAGCATGAATTTAGGTATGTTTAATAGATTTTGTCCTAGTCTGAAAGCTAGGGCATAGTTGGAAGAAAGAATTGATCTAAGTAAAGATAATAGAAATGAAGAAAGATATGTTATTTCTATGCATAGAAAGAATTTTTGGACTAATAAGTGGATGCAGGAACCTAGAGAGAATTTTTGCAGATTGTAGGTCGAGCACTGTGATCCTAGTGCACAATACAGAAGAGGATGGGGAACATATAAAAGAAAAAGAGGATTGACATTGTGTTATAACTGCAGAAGATCAAGACATCTTGCTAAGGAATGCCCTGGTACAGGTCCTATCTGTCTTTGTTGTAAGATTGTTGGTCATGAGGTTGAGGATTGTCCAAGGATGATTTATAAAGTTGAACGGATGAACATGAGACAAGAAAACTATGAAGGAAGTCAAGAGAATAAGAGCATGTTAGAAAATCATAAAGAGAAAGATTCAGAGAAAGATCAGACTATGTTATCGCAGTTCAAAGAAACGATGGATGTTCACAAAGATGTCAGTTTACCAGAGATCTTTAAAGTAAAACAATGCATAATTACAAGAATAGAGACTTAGACATAGACTGTGTCTTGGATGAAGAAACACAAGTGAATATTATGACAGAAGACACTTGGGAAATTTTGGGAAAGCCTACTGTGGTACCTTCATTGGGAAGGATAGGCTTGTTCAAGGGAAAGATGATAACCCTATGTGGAAGAGTTACCATTGTACCTATTATTATCCATGGAACATCGACTGAAGAGGAATTGGAAGTCATTAAGTTTGTTGAGAACAACGCCCCTTTCCCACTTTTGTTAGGAAATAATTGGATTGAGAAGGATCAAATCAAAATGAAAGAAGAGGAAGAATGTACAAAAGAGAAAATGCAAGAACTAAGGGATTTCATAGCTAGAAAAATAGACCGACTAATAGAAGAACGAGAAGATAATTCAAAGAAACAAAGGGCAAGAGAATTAGTTGTCGAGGTTGAAAGAACACAAGAAGTTTTGAGGGACCTATCCATGCAAGAAATAAGAATACCCATCCTTGAATTAATAAGAAAAGGGATACTAACTTCGAACCCTTCGAGAGAACATCAACAGTACGAAGTCACTATGCTAGGAGAAGATAAGGATAAGAATGGAAAGAGGAATCCATAAACAGTTAGAGAGACTCAGATTATAGGAAATAAGGCAAGGAAGCTCAGTAAAAAGAAAACCGAGTTATAAAAGCTACAGGAAGCTATAGAGAACAGATGGAAGACTTCATAGACTGGAACCTCGTAGTAGGCACGTTCACAGGATTTGAACTTCGTCAGAACAACAGGACCATGTAGAATGGGACTTCACCTTGGCGAAGCTATATGATCATTGGAGGTGCCCCGCCCGTTAGAACGACGCTTCAGAATGTCTAGGAAACAAATTTATGGGCGGATGGAACGCTTTTGGGACGTTGAGACTGTGCCATAACGGACAGATTCACATTGATGGAATCATTCCTTCCTGTTGGAAGAATCCGTTACGAGGATCCGCTTATTTAAACCATCGGACATTGCGTTGGGACCACTTTTTTCCACCCATGATTAACTGAGCTAATAGAGAATTGATTGTGTGTCGAGCTGTGTTATCAGAAACTAGACATCGCTGTCCATTTTTCTACCCTACTTATCCGTTCGCCTACCCCGACCTGTCTATTTAACAATGAGAATGACATGAGACCCTAGTGCATTAGAGAAGTCTATTGAGGAAGTCCTCAAGAAGTTGATGGCTGATAAACCATTATATGAAGGAGTAGAGGTGTCGTCGACTAGGGGATTGCAAGCTTCCCCTTCGAGTGGACGTCGTTCTAGCCGTGTTAACCCTGTGACTAAGCAACGATGTAAGCATCGCGACAATCTGGTTAATGTGAAGAAGATCCCGTCGATCTTACCAGACTATATCCCACCTTTGGTTGGCGTGATTAACCACGAAAACATCCCATGAGACTATGACTATACCCTGATCATTGCATACATTCCAAAGGGAATATGCGTAGTTGGGAGTCAGTTAGGATAGATCCCGCTACTAAAGAACAACGAATTTAATCTTGGCGACAGAAATAAATATGCTATGCTCGCACCCCACCGATACTTGATGAAGACAACTGGGAAGAAGCCTCACCTGGTCTCCTAGTCATGGATTAAGGAGCTGGCGCAGTCCACTGTGCTAAATGTGATGAAGATTCTCCATTTTGGCCATCACCAGGAGGTTAACTCTTGTGTTAAACTCCTCTTGTCATGATACCATGGTGGATACATGTGGCTCGACTCATGGATTATTGTGGATCTGACACTGATCCAATTGATTACATGATTAAGCATGTAGGGACCCGACCCTCAGTAGTTTTATCCAGGGAAGGATTCAGACTGCTCCCTGGCACAACACATCAAGGAGGCTTATGAAGAAGTCGAAAAGGGAAAGTGAGGCTACAAGGTAGCCTCTATATAGGATGGAGCAGTGCACCTCACTTGAAAACTCATAGATGGAAAGATCGTAAGAAAGAAATGCCACACACAGGTCACTGACTTCATGGTGGACCTCACAGGAAAATGTGTGGAGGGCATGCAGATGAATTGGGAAAGTTACCTCGTCAATGAACTCGATAAATACTACCGCGAAGCTCAGGATCTGAGACATGAATTCCACTTTAGTTGGATGATCATGTTGATTGCATTTGTCACTTGGAAAATGGCTGAAGGAGCCACCTTTCCAGAGATTGAACCATCAGATTTGTTGGCTGCTAGGTATTCTACCTTGTGGTACACCAACGACATGTCGAAGCAATGGCAGTCCAACTTTGTGTTCCATGTGTATTATCAACAACTGAAGGTTGCCATCAAGTCATTCCCATGCATGAAAACACACACAATGCACCAGTACAAACTGATAGCCAAGTTCCGCGCAGATCCACATTTTATCTATATCACTACATGCAAAGATGAGAGAAAGGAAGAGTTACAGTCATATTACAAGCTAACAGATGAAGACATGGAGCATATCACGAAGGAATGGGCAGAGGAGTTCGTTGTACCTATTGCTGATGCAGAACTCTATGACAATGACATCATAAGAACCCCCTAGTCACCCGGGTCGAACATGTCGGAAAGTCTAGTGGGACGAAGAAGAATAAGAAGAAGCATGAAGAAGTCCAGAATATAGAGATCGATGAGGAGGACAACACCTCTAAAGAAAATGGATTTGGATCGCTAGGAGGAGGAGACAAAGAAAATGTACAAGGAGGAGGGGATGAAAGAGAAAAACAAGGAGAGGGTGAAGCTACACCACTGAAAAATCCCCCTACTGAAACAATAACACAATAGAAGAGGAAGGTTTCTCCATAGAAACCTTTGGCAAGAAAGAAGACGTGCACTAGCAAGCCCCAGTTAGAGGCCACACTCACGAAGGAAAACATCATCTTGGTCTGAGGAGTGATGGAGGATGCTTCCGAGGATATCTTGCAGAGATATGGAGAGAAACAGGAGGAGTTGTATGGAAGGGTTGAGAATGAATTGAAGGAAATACAACAAGATATTCAGTTTATCCACGCAGTACCTACTGCGCCTTCCTCGTCACAGATTGCAGAATTGGGAGATGAACCAACCCAATTGAGAAGACTTGTAGATGTGACAGACACTCGAATTCAAAAAGTCCAAGAGGATAAGGAGAAGGCTACAAAAGCCTTGAAACAAGAGAAAGAGGAAGTCTTATAGCAATTACGAGTAGCGCGGTATAGTGTAACTACATATGAAAGTGAGAGAGAAGATTTTCGGGCGATACTCCAGGAGGAGAAAGCAAAGCTACAAAGAGAAAATGAGTAGTTGCTCGCAGAATGGGCCACAGTCAAAGAGGTAATTAACAAAGCATGTCACTCTATGCCAGGCTTGGCACATGAGGAACCTGAGTTGGGAAAGGTTCAAGTAGGGAAGCGCGCTGAGACCATCCAATAACTACAAGTGAGGAGAATAGAGTTGGAGGTCCAAGTAGTACCGAGCACCCCACAGGAAGTGCGTGATCAGAGGAAGGAAACCAACAAGAACACAGTAATAAGGATAAGGGCCCTTGCCTCATAGTGCAAATAGTTGAGCGATAGAAGTGAACAGACATATCAATGCCTCGCAGAAGATCCAGAACTATGGAAACTGGAAGCACAGTTACAGGAGGTGCAATAGCAGGGCTTCTCAGTGCAGGTGAAGATGAAGCTACTCACCACAGTTGAAATAATGAAGAGGTCCCATGAACAACGCGCGGTACAACAACAGATTACTTCCATCTAGTGCAGAGTAATGGAAGTCACACAGAAGCTGCAACCGGTGCAGGACGAAACATGCACGATGTTTGAAGAGATTGAGGGATAGGGCTCGCAATTAGACCAAGTGGTTGTGACAACAGAACAACGCCTGGAAGGACCTATTACAGATAAAATGATCCAAGAGCTCGCTAAGTAGGAGGATTAGGTGAAGCAACAAGTCGAGGCATATCGAGTGAAGCTCGAGGCATTCGAAGCGACATTGAGCAGAACTGAGTCACTCGGGATGAGTCACAGGTGAGTGTTGGGGGTATGTTGGCCCTCGACTAAGGTTTGAGGAAACCTTGGTCAGGTTTGACCACTTTTTGGAATTCGACAGGCTGGTTGAAGATGGAGCACCTAGGTAGAGTTGAGATCACAGATCTCACCGATTTCGCAAGCTATGTGGACCCAACAAGGGGTTCCTTAGGGTTTGGTTCCTTAGGGTTTTTCTAATGGGTTATGGGATGTTGGCCCATGGGTTTACCCATGTTTAGGCCTTTTTGTAATTGATTGTAAAAGTATAAGTAAGAATGTATGGTAGAAGTAATCAATAGGGGGAAGAAGCTAAGTGCAAGTAGTTTTGAGTTGCTTTATGCAACAAGATGTGTATGTAAGGCTCTGTGCTCAATAGAGAAGTTGGCTTTGTGCCTTGACCTAATTTTGGGAAGGAGGATATGGTGCTCAATGCGTAGATATCTTGTCCTATGTGAATCTCGACTATGTGTCTTAGTGCACAAAAGTGGATGAATGTAAGAGATTGAAGAATAATAAAGAATATGAAGCAGTTTGTGGACATAGCCCCACACTGGGGTGAACCACGTATATCTTGTGTCATTGGTTTTCTTTGTGATATGTTATTTATGTATTGATTTCCTTAGTTCCTTGATTATAATGTATGATAGATAGATTTGTTGATGATTAGTGCTTTACTTAAGATGAATGAATGTTAGATCTAACTCAATGTTGTGTGCTAAGTGGTTGAAGTAACTTTTGTTATTACTGCGTCGATCCATATTAGGGTTTGTTATGCGATGTTAATAAATATAATGAACTAATTCATGTCACCTTCTAAGTGTTGCTAGAATACTCCACAAAGTGTTATTATCACAGATTTGTGTCCCAGCTTGGTTACAAACACCTGAGTCCTATAACCCCCCCTTCTTCTACCTCAGGTGAGACTTCACCTGCTTCGCAAGTGTTGTTGAAAGGGCTGGTAGTTAAGGTTTTGTTGGTGCCCTGTTGAAGCGTTGAACCCTGGATCTGCCCCTGTGCCAACAATCTCCAAAACCCTAGTTAGGGAAATTCAAGAAAACCCTTGCTCACACCAAGGATATCCATCAATCATGCATCACACAAGCATGTCGTTCAAGGAAATCCATCTATTATTCTTCACTTCAACAAGTATATCCTAGGGTTTAATATCAAGACCCTAATATCCAAATATCCAAGGGATTGAACCAGAACCCTAGTCTTCAAGAGGCTCCAATAAGCTCAAGAAACCTTAGCATTCCAAGAGAGAGATAAATAAAGCATATAAGAAGATCCAAGAGAGAGAGAGGAGAAGTGGTGGCCTCCTCTTGATCAAATCTCTAACACAATATTGAACAAGAATGAGTTATAAATCAATGATTGAGTGAAGTACTCTCTCCATCCTTTCTATATATAAGAGGTATGGGAGGCCAACAATACATATGTGGGCCAATTCCCTTGCAAGCAACCTATAGAAACACATGTAGGCTCACACATGTGGAGTGCTACACTCCAAGGGTACACATGTCAAGCTCCAAGGTGATGTCATCCACAAACAAGTATCCAAATGTAAGAGTGTTCCACAAGGTGTGTCCAATTCTCATCCTACAAGCCTTCAAAGACTCTAAAAATCCTCCTAACCCATGTACTCCACTGGGTCCACTCCCCTTGCATGAACTCTGTCACAACCCATGAATCCCCATGCCAACTCCAAGTCTCCATGATAGCATCCAAGCTAACCTATGTTGTTGAGGGCCCAATGCCTCCTAAGTAGGGTGTTGTCCAAGTAAGTGACCATCTCCATGTGGCCATCATGTAGAACGTCACCAAAGTTGTCTAGAGATATCCAACACCTTAAGGAAGAATATCATGCAAGCATCCAATTGAGGTCAAGAAACCATTGAGTAAGTCTCTAAGGTGTAAAGCCATCATAGACCATCTCCTATGGAAAATAGATCATAGACCATCCAAAGAATGATCATACACCATGCACCCCAAATCTCATGAAGCACTAGTAAACATGGTGTAAACACTTCTAGAATAACCCTGAAAGCTACCAATCATTACTTTGCACACCACCCCTTTGTGGTCACTAAAATGATCCATCGAGAGGATATACATGGATCTATTTAATATTTTTTATAGATGATTTATTAAGGAATACATGGATCTATTTCTTTCAAAAGAAATATGAGATTTTCGATAAATTTAAAGAGTTTAAGTCTCTTGTAGATAACTAAGCAGAGAAGAAAAAAAAGTTATTGAAAACAAATAATGGGTTGACAGTTATGCAGGAATGAGTTCGGGGAATTCTATAATAAGTGAGAAATAACAATACAAAAGACAACTCCATACACAACTCAACATAATGAAGTTGAAAAAACAATGAACATGATGTGGATATAAAAGGAAAGAAGTATGCTCAGTGATGTAGGTTTATCATGGAAAGTTTGGGTAGAGGAAGTGGCTATTGCACATGCTACTTGGTAAATTGATCACCTGCATTGACGTTGGTTGATATAACTTTTCACGAGGCATCAAATAGCAAAACACCCTCTCTTAAATATCTTATATCTTTTGGTTGTGATGTTTATGTGTATGTTCCAAAGGAAAATAGGAGTAAGTTGGATAATAAAACTGAAAGATGTATTTGTATTGGTTAAAGATTGTATAAAAGGTTATAAACTTCAAAGCATAGCAATAAATAAGATTATTTGCATTCAGGATGTAGTATTTAGAGAGGTTGTTCCTAAATAAGAATTCAAGAATAGAAGAAAATAGAGTTTGAGTTGGAGGGTAAGGAATTTGACTCAACATAGAAAGATGAATCAAAAGAGGAAGAACCTTAGACTCCAATCTTGAGGAGATTGGTTTGAGAAAGAAGTCAACCAACAAGGTATTCCCAGCTAATTTTCATTCTAGTTTTGTTATATCTATTACTAATGATTACCCTATAACTATTGTGGAACTATTAGGGAGGAAATGGATTCAAAGGATAATAAAGTCTGGAAGAAGGCCATGGCTGAAGAAATGGATGCATTGAATAAAAATGAGGCTCAACATCTAGATGAATGATAGACTAGAAGAAAACCTATTGGTTTCAAATGTGTGTTTAAAAATAAGTTGAATGCATAAGGTAAGCTAGATAAGTATAAAGCTCACCTAGTAGCAAAGGGATATTCCTAGGTGGAGAAAATTGATTTTGGTGAGATTTTTCTCAAGTTGCTAAATTAACTTCTATTAGATATTTTTTCTAATTTTCTTCTTTTGATCTTGAAGTAGAGAAGGTGTATCTAAAGACAACATTTCTACATGGGGATCTTGAAGAAATATTATACAGGTATTGGCCCTTGGTTAGGTATTAAGGAAGAAAGCAAAGATTAAGGAAGAGGAAAGACGAAGTATGAACTTCATGGGAAGCACACAAATTGAGGAAGGGCGAAGTGGTTAAAGAAGCAAAAAAGAAGGAGCGAAGTAAAGGAAACACTAGCCATTGGAAGAGAAGATCAAGGAAGACAAATCATAAAAGAAGATAGATTGTGGACAACTCAACAAGAGAAAGAAGACACCAACGAATACTTTGCAGCAACTTGCGGAAAAGAAGGAGGAACAGGCTGGCGGAGCCCTTAAAATGCAGGTCAAGTGGATCTAGGGTTGTGACACCTAGGCTTCAGTCTAAGGTTGTCCGAGAGCCATGTAGTGTATAAATAAAGGTCTAGAAGAGTCGAGAGGGTTGGTATTTGTTCTTTTGGTTACTACTATTGTTAAGGAGAGCGAAGTTGAGATAGAAGTATTATGGTTATAAAAAATTCTGTATTGTAAGATCTTCAGCTAGGTGCGAAGATCAAACCCTGCAGCTGGGTGTGTGGGGAGGGGAGAAAGAGATGATGAGAGAAATATATGCAACTAAGTGCACAGATAGAATTGTATGTTTTCATATAATATATCAAGAAACATAGTTCTATCGACGTAGCCCTAGGGAGAGGGTGAACCACATATATCTTGTTGTTCTTTATGGTTGATGTTGTGTTATTTTCCATCTGATATACTGTTATTGCATTGTTGTGTTAAAGATAAGAGATATATCTAGCCTCACGAAGTAAGCATAATAGTGGTAAAGAATATCTAGATTGTTTTGCATTGCGTTTTGGAATCATTTTTCATTTCCTTTGGTTGTAGACACCTGTGTCCTGCAACCCCCTATTGCTACTTCAGGTGAGACTGCATTTTCTTCGCAGGTGTTGCTGAAAGGGCTAGTAGTTAGGGTTTGTTGATGTGCTGTTAGAGTTGAACCATGGGTTTGTGCTCGTGACAACAAATGGTTCCGTTTCCAGGATAAGTTCTTCTGTAATGTTTACATCCCTAGGGTCATCATCCTCATCAACATTAATATTATAAAAACCTTGTAACTTCTGAAGAGGTGCAGTCCATTCATCCACTTCTTGTGCAAAAGGGAGGTTAGGTGCCTCTTCAAAAACCTTTTGTCTTACAATTTGTAAAGCCTGATCTACCGTAGGGTACTGAATTTCAAGTAGGAACATAGTTATAAAGTTCCAATCATTCCATACCAGTCTGTAGTGATGAGGCACAGTTCTTCTTGAAGATTCCAGTTGATAGGCATAGTATCCAAAGTGTTAATGAACTTATGTACATAGAAGGGCCAGAGATTGAATTACCTTTTATTGGACAACCTATTAAAATTAAGAAGGTTTTATATTGAAACAGAGAAAGCACCTAAGTTGGAAAATGTTGGAGACTATTGGGATGATGGTACTATTGATAAGATTACAGAACTACTACATGAGTATCAAGACTTGTTTCAAACTAAGTTCATAGACAAGAAGGGCATTAAAGGACCCATGGGAGAAATGAAGATTCCTTTGAAGCCAGATGCAAGGCCAATCAAGCAGAGACCCTAAAGATTGAATCCCAAGTACAAGAAGAAAGTTAAGATTGAATTAGACAGAATGATGGAAGCAAGAATCATAGAACCAGTTGAAGAATCTCAATGGATCAACCCTATGGTAGTCCAAGATAAGAAGTCAGGAGAAATCATAATCTGTATAGATCTAAGGAAACTAAATGATGCATGTTTACATGATCCATTTCCTACACCTTTTACTAATGAGGTCCTAGATA
Organism: Picea glauca; assembly: GCA_000966675.3. NCBI lineage: Eukaryota > Viridiplantae > Streptophyta > Pinopsida > Pinales > Pinaceae > Picea > Picea glauca. The sequence goes on from JZKD02S0723957.1 coordinate 148,367, forward strand.
ATGTAGGAGGACATGAAGTATATTCATTTACAAATGGTTTTTTAGGCTATCACCATATCAAAATTGCTAAGGAGGATAGACATAAGACCACATTTGCAACATAATGGGGCTCTTATCAGTACATTGTGATGCCTTTTGGGTTAAAGAATGCACCAACCATATTTTCCAGGGTTGTATTCGAAGCATTCAAGGAGTTTTTACACAAGTTCTTGGAAGCATACTTTGATGATTGGACCATTTTTAGCCTAATGAAGGATCATATTAAATGCTTGAGATTAATGCTAGATAAGTGCAGGCAATGTCAGATTTCCCTGAATCTGAAAAAGTGTATTTTCTTTTCACCCTTTGGAGTGATGCTAGGGAATATCGTGTGTAAGAAGGGGTTGCTGGTAGATCCTTCCAAGATCACTATCATTGTTGATCTACCTCCTCCTACTTCAGTTAGACAGCCGCGCACTACATTAGGATACACTGGATACTACAAAAATTTCATTAAGTGCTACGCACAGATAACAACACCTATGGAGAAGCTATTAAAGAAAGATAGTAATTTTCAATGGATAGAGGAGTGCCAACAGAGCTTTGACACACTAAAGTAGAAAATGGTCACTGTGCCTATTTTGATTTTCCCAGATTGGAGTAAGGAATTCAATGTTCATGTCGATTCTTCATCCATTGCATTAGGAGCAATGTTAGCACAACCAGGTGCAAGAGATATTGACCACCCTATATCCTTTGAAAGTAGGAAGATTTCTACCTCTGAAACAAATTATACTACCACTAAAAGAGAAGGCTTAGCTATGGTATATGTGCTGCAAAATTTTAGACACTACTTGTTGGGAGGGCATTTTAGATGTTTACTGATCATTCTGCATTGAAATTCTTAGTCAACAAGACAATGTTGGGGGGAAGAATATGCATATGGATATTATTATTCCAGGAATATGATTTTGAGATTGTGGTCAAGCCAGGGAGAATGAATAAGGGGCCTGACCACTTATCCAGGTTAGAACATGGAGAGGAACCTACTAGTTTGGATGATACACTACCATATGCACAGTTGTTGGCCATCAGGAAAGTCGATGATCACTTCACCGAGATAGTCTAGTTCCTGTCCACAGGAATGGAACCTCGTAAATATAAATTTATTCAGACAAAACAGTTGGTCGTCCACGTTGCAAACTTTCAACTTATAGCTAGACAATTATATAAGATGGGACTAGATGAGATCTTGAGGAGATGCATTATGGAGGTAGAAATACCATTGATTTTAGTAGAAGAACATGAAGGCATCGCAAGAGTACATTATGCAGGGAAAGAAATAGCGCAGAAGGTTCTCAGAGCTGGCCTCTGGTAGCCCACTTTACATAAGGATGCTAAGGAATACTACAGAGCCTGCGATGTATGCCAAAGGATAGGGAAGCCTTCTAGAAGGGTTGAAATTCCTTTAGCACCTCAACTAACTTTACAGGCCTTTTAGAAATGGACTATTGACTTTGTGGGACCTATCAACCCACCAGGAAGGTGCACAGGAGCTCGATACATCATCACTACTACAGAGTATTTGACCAGATGGGAAAAAGTAAGAGCAATTAAGGAATATACTATAGCCACAACTGCGTAGTTCATATTTGAGGATATTATAGATAGATTTGGATGCCCGAAGATCCTCATGAGTGATCAAGGCCCACACTTCATCAACAAAAATATTGAAGCCTTGAATCATGAATTCAAAGTTCACCATCAGAAGAGCACTCCATACCACCCACAGTCGAATGGTACAGTCGAAGATTTCAATAAGATCTTGGAGAAAACCCTGAACAAGATTTGCAGTGTTAACATAGATGATTAGGATTTAAGAATTCCAATAGTGTTATGGGCCTATAGAACCACTTGCAAAAATTTAACAACATAGACCCCATTTAAGTTGGTATATGGCTTGGAAGCAGTAGTACCTATGGAATATTTGGTTCCCAGTTTAAGAATTGCACCATTTACAGGTATGGATGACAACGACATTGTTCAAGACAGGCTTGTGCAGTTGATGGAACTGGAGGAAGACAGGTTTATTGCAGGATTTCATCAGTAGGTACAAAAAGAGCGAGACAAGGCTTACCATGACAAACATATCAAGAGGAAAGCATTCAAACAAGGAGACTTGGTACTGTTACATGACAAAAAGTTCATGAAGCATCCAGGGAAATTCAGGACACATTGGCTCAGACCATTCGAAGTGGACCATGTTACAGAAGGAGGAGTTGTGCAATTGAAGACACTTAATGGAGAATGGAAGGATGGTTTAGTAAATGAGAGATGGTTGAAGTTGTATTGTGACAACCAGTTGCCTCACAACTCTTAGTAAAAGATAAGGAAGAAGGTTATAGGTACCAAGTGCAGTTGAAACTGGGTACTAGACACATAAAAAAGAATTTGCACAAAATGGGGAGGGATAGAGCAGAAAGCACATGCTTCTCCGCACATTCTGCAGTTGAAGTATTACAGAAGGCCCAACCTTGCAGTAACTCGGGACGAGTCACATGTGAGTGTTGGGGGCCTGTTGGCCCTTGGTTAGGTATTAAGGAAGAAGCAAAGATTAAGGAATAGGAAAGACAAAGTACAAATTGCGCGGGAAGCACACAAATCGAGGAAGGGTCAAAGTGGTTAAAGAAGCATAAAAGAAGGAGCGAAGTAAATGAAAAACTAGCTATTGGAATAGAAGATCAAGGAAGACAAATCATCGAAGAAGATAGATCATGGACAACTCAACAAGTGGAAGAAGACACCAAAGAATACTTTGGAGCACCTCGCAAAAAAGAAGGAGGAATAGGCTGGCAGATCCCTTAAAACACGGGTCAAGTGGATCTAGGGTTTTGACACCTAAGCTTTGGTATAAGGTTCTCTGAGAGCCATGTAATGTATAAATAAAGGTCTACAAGAGTCGAGAGGGTTTGTATTTGGTCTTTTGGTTACTACTATTGTTAAGGAGAACGAAGTTGAGATAGAAGTATTATGGTTGTAAAGAATTATGTATTGTAAGATCTTCAGCTGGGTGCGAAGATCAAACCCTACAGCTGGGTGTGTGGGGAGGGGAGAAAGAGAGGAAGATAGAAAGATATGTAGCTAAGTGTGCAGATAGAACTGTATGTTTTCATATAATATATCTAGAAACATAGTTTTTTAGACGTAGCCCTAGGGAGAGGGTGAACCACGTATATCTTGTTGTTATTTATGGTTGATGCTGTGTTATTTTCCAACTGATATACTATTATTTCATTGTTGTGTTAAAGATAAGAGATATATCTAGCCTTGTGAAGTGAGCACAATAGTGGTAAAGAATATCTAGATTGTTTTTCATCGTATTTTGGAATCATTTTGCATTTCCTCTAGTTGTCGACACATGTGTCCTGCAACCCCCTATTGCTCCCTCGGATGAGACTGCATCTGCTTCGTAGGTGTTTTCGAAAGGGCCAGTAGTTAGGGTTTGTTGGTGCATTTTTAGAGTTGAACCCTAGGTCTACCCCTGTGCCAACAACAAGAAACAACTAGAAGGTTTTGCAATGAAGGGAAAGAAGGAGCTAGCTTGCAAGTTGAAGAAGTCCTTGTATGGATTAAAACAATTTCCAAGAATGTGATATGATCCAAGAGCATTATGCCTCCAAAATTGAGCACCTTTGATTATACCTAGAGGTATTTAATTTTACCAAGGGAGTGGGTTCCCTAAGCATGAATTATTGTAATTTTTGTGTCGATTGATTTCTAGAAGTCTAGTATGAGATAGGCTTTGTTGAGTTGAGTTTTCTTTGTAATTTAATCTGCCTTTGATCTAGATTTATGAGTGGAAAAAAATAAATAACAGAATGAATACAATAACACAGAGATACAGAGAACAAAAACAAATATCCAGTGAAAAATAAATTCTATTGAATAAAGAAAACATGTTGAAACTGTAAAACTGCAGAACTGAAAACAACTTGCTCGAATGGTTGTAGCTATCTCTGAAAAGAGATGTGGTTGCTACATGCATTCTTTTGAGAAGAATGATTACAATGAGGCTCTAGAGGAATTTTTAACATTACTCATGAATTCCAAAACCCTAGACATCCAAAAACCTAACCCTAGGAGATGAAATGCCAAAAGTTATGTGGGCCATGATGGGTAAATTGGTACCTCAACTTCCCAGGGTCGTAACTTTTTCATACGATCTCCGTTTTAGGCGTGTGATAGATCGTTCAAAAGGTATTATCAAGAAAGACACATTATGACATCTAATCCAAGTTTATCTACAATTTGACCGTGGCAAGACAAAAACAGTTTTTACGGCCCCAAAACGGCCCTGGAAGTACAAAAAGATGTACTGACATGAAAACTTCCAAAAAGAGCTAGTTGGAATAGGTGGGCAGCCACCAATATCCACCTGGATGTTGTGTAGGGATTCATGATAGCCCCATAAGTGCATAATCCATAATTACAAAGAAATGTCATCATTATAGAGAAACATGTTGAACTAAAAACTGTCAAGAGGATCCAGTTGGAATAGGTGGGTGGTCACCAATATACACCTAGATCAGTCCTCCCCCCTTAGGAATCAATGGTATCAATTGCATTGAGTGCCTTCATCAGGTGATGAAATTTCTGCTGAATTTGGCCTCGGGTGAGCCACTTTTCTTGGTGCAGGAATTTCCTTGCCTTGACAACCCGATAAAGCTGGATCCTTTGCTGGCGAGTTCCCTTGACTTGTGTGTCTACTATATGATTAGTGGATGTTTGTTCCATGTAGTTAGGGTTGAGCTCTATTGGTGTCAACTATTCTGCGATCTTCGAGGTGTCTAATAATGGTGGTAAATATGGTCGGACGAGGTCCACATTGAACACTGGGTGCAAGCCAAGGAAGGGGGGAGTGTTGAGCTCAAAATCATTGTCATCCACAACCTTGGTGATAGTGTAAGGCCCATAACGAAGTGGACAAAGCTTCCAATGGGGCCCTGTAAGGAACTCTTTCTACAAATTTAACTAGACCTTGTCTCCCACTTGAAACTTGTGCAGTACCCGATGTTGATCATGGCTCTTCTTGTACTTAGCATTGGATTTCAACAAAATATCATGGACCTGTTGGTGGATGTGTTGAATCCTCTCAATGAATATGGTGGCTTTGTCGGCCTCAGATTGAACATGGGAAGATTTTTCTTGTGTTGTTGCAAGAGGTAGTGCAACATCAATGGGATCCAAGGGTTGGAATCACATCCCCACTTGAAATAGGGCTATGGCCGGTGGAGATATGGAGAGCCCTATTGTATATATGATTGTTACAAGAGAAAAAATCTCTATGGCTAGGGATAAACCACAACAAATAGGTATGACTGCAAAAATCAACTCAATTCCAACATATTCTATATAAACTAATGCGAAATACAAGAAAGAGGCCTACCTCGATCCAACGTTTGATGATGTTCCACCGTTGAGCACTTTGACCCAAAGCTTTATACCTGTGTGGAGTTCTCAACAAACAAGCAAAGCAATTATATAGTGATGATATAAAAGGGGTTAGCACATCAGATAGCATAATCCATTAATAAACATTACAAACACGCCCATGGATAATAATCATATATTTGTAAGATATCAATAGGATAGGAAAGGAGTATTTCTATTAATAATTGATCAACAGAAGTGTCAACATTACAGACTTCCGTGTTGGCACAATTCGAAACCAAGAAACCAAGTTCCTTCCAACTAGGTCCCCACCACTTCAATCCTCCACCAAAGGCAAGCTCACGAGAAAGAGGCAAAGAGGTCCTCTCAATAATAAGGGAAGAGATTCGGGGCTGAACACTGTGTTCAGACTTGAGGGACAAAGGGATGTAGACTCAATATGAAGTAATGTCTCCAGAGTAACTTTTCTCTCAAAGTTGAATGCTTTCTCCTCTTTTTCCATAGTTCGAAATTGTGCTCTTATAGTGTCCAGGATGCAACTGAAGGGTCGAGTCAGAACGTTTACGGTATATGGAAGGCCAAGGATCAGAGGTATTTTGTCGTGACATGGAAACCCAACCTCATTTTGTAATTTTTGGCACAAATCCTGATATACGCGAGCTGTAATGGAGCAACAAGCGTATACACATTTTGCATAGCAGTTAGGGAGCATATATGTGGAAAAATGTATATTTTTAGCTCTGGATTCAACAAAAAGGGATAAAATGTCTGCATAAGGAAATGGAAAAAGGCCCTCTGTGCAAGATAACAATGGTGAGGCAAATATTTCTATAACAGATGCCCCTTAATGTGTGAGATCAGAGGAGTATCTACAATGACCGAAATACATTATAAATAACCCAGAAGTGGAGTGGTAGAGAACCAATTGGATGAACTCAATTGCTCATTACATTATGTACTGACTTTGCATACATAGCTGCCAAGAATACAATGCAGATCCATGTGAAAAATATACCAAACAAATGTTCATGGCCATGAATAGACAAATTATAAATGCGGTTATATGCCAAAATATGTCATAGTCATGAACAAGGCCCAGTGAAACCAGTCTGAAAAATCAATCTGAAGATATCTATATACCATGTAGTACAATATGATCTCCTATGATCACTGAAATCAAATAGGTACTGGTCCAATGAAATGGAAGAAAAAGCTCAGGAAATCTGCAGCCACATAGTGATGTCTTCAAGTCTTCTACACTATCCGCCAATGGTGCAAGTCTACTTCATGTGAATACATGATTTGAGGTCGAATATGATGAGACATCATTTGATTACCGATCATTGAAGTATACCATTAACAAACGTGAGATAGCCTACCGATGATGAAAGTAGGTATCAAGGCACCGAGTACATCTCTACAAATGTGAATAAAGGAGTTGGTGTTGAACACTTGAGAGATCCATTGATCAAGAGACATTGATGTATTCCCATCTGTCAATGGCGAGAGAGCCTACCACTAATGACTGCAAGCCTCAAGGTACTCATAAAACTCTAGGTCCCATATCCAGAATACATGAGCTGAAGTCGATGGAAGGAGACCTGCTGAAAGGAGAGCATTGAGGCATCTCTCATCAGTAAGCATGAGGAACAAAGCAGGAGATTCATGATTTGGTGGAGATCGGACGAAGAACATGTTTATGAACCAACGACCCTGTGTGTCTTTCGCGTGTGCCAAATGCAAGCGGTACACGAAAAGGACCCTCTGAATAACAACCAATGATGAAAAACTACTGACAAAGGCGAGGAAAACACCAATAAGGCTAATGGAATCCAAGACACTACACGAATCCCAAAGTGTGAATAGATGTTTTGCCATCTAACACAAGGGAAACCACCCAGTCAATGACCAATGATGAAATGTCGATTGTTGGGTGCAAGGTGACCTACCAATGATGAAAGTAGGGCCAGGGTGCATGATAAGACCAAAGTATCATGTGATTCTGAGACAAACTGAGGGTATGGTAGACATGCAAAGTCAAGATTTCTGAGGAGTGGCTGACACATGTTGATATACTTCCTTTGAACAAGAGCATGAGACATATGGTCAACTTCGACAGCATGGACTCAATGATGTGACAATTGGATGCAGGAGGCATCAATAACGTTCTCTATAGGGACTGGAAGAGTAACCAGTCAGTAAATAAAACTTTGTAGTGGGATCAGCTTCCTAAGGCCATGCTAAACCCAAAATTATGATGACACGTGGCTCAATAACTTTGTGCTCTGTTCAAAGGTGACACGACTATTTCCAATTACAATATATTATTCCCTTCCTGCCCGTCTTTTTTTGTTTTTTCATAACAAATGAATGCTATAACACAGAGGAGGGAACGAGTGTCGCAAGTAAGAAAAAACAGTTCCAACAGTGGAACGTACCTATGCTCAATGCAAGGAAATGCTTGCGGGAGGTGGACACTCGGGGTGATGTTCCCTCCAGGGTATAGGGTGTCAAATTGCGAAGGATAAAAACAAGGCTCTTCTTAGTTGAGGATGCAAACTACTTAGGCAACGATTTATAATGCAAAGCAAGAACCGACTAAAGGCTCAATACATCAAGTGAGGGCATGAGATGCAATCACAAATTAACGACAAAAAATGTCCTTTTTTGTGTCTTTTAGTCTACTTGGTGTGAAAAAGGGGTAAACTTGTGCCAAATAGACGTCTTTTCAAATCCAATTTACGAGTGTGAAAAAGACAAGTTCACTCAGAAATCTTTTCTATTTTTTATAGCGAGTTGGAAAAGAGATCAACTAGGACTCATGATCTTTCATATCCAATTTTAACGAGTGTGAAAGGGACAAATCACTCGACGATCTTTTCAGGTTTTGGAAAAGTCGGAAAAGAGCTTAACTGAGACTCATTATTGGGAGTACGCGGGTAATACGACTGTGTGTACATGAATGAGAAATGAGGCTCATTGTAAAGTCACGTATTGAATTATAATGGACTCCCGGTCCTAAGGAAAAAACTCGGCATAGGCGCCAAATGACAAAGAGGTTCTAACTAGGGTACACATGTTAGGTAAGTCTCTACCATTCATTAATGATGCTATTAATAGTTGATTTAAGTTTATGTGTCGTAATAAATGGGTTCGTACCTAAGGCATAGAAAATGGTAGTTGAAAGGTAATGCAAAAAATGCATGATGGAGTAGATACCTATCTTATATACTAGGTTATGAATATACTTTCCCGAGGAGACGAATGACCAACCATGCCGTTGAAATCCACAAGAAAATTGAGTCGAAACTACAAAAACCAGCTTAAAACCATTCTTGAATTAGTCCATTAGACAAAACAATAGAATAAAACTATATCAAGTGGGTAAAAAATGGCTTATAAATAGTAATAAAATTAAAATTTACTGCATCATTTTCATTTTTACCCAAATAGTGCAATTTGGACTAAAACACCTCCAGAATTCAAATGGAGATCACGGGAGAAATAGGCAACAGAATCATGCACCATCTGGACCAGGTAACTCTTCATCCCATCCTCTTCAATTTCAGTGGCTTACAATTTTAAGTTAGGTTCTATTTTGTTAGTTTTTAAGGGTGCAAATTGGGTTTTTTGGTATACACGGGTTTCTCTAAATAGGTCGCATATACGACTAGTTATACGCCCCTGTGTGAAATATAGGGGGCGTATATAAGGCCTTACCCACGACTGTTTGTAAATAAACCGTGTATACGTGCACAAAAGGCAAAGAAAGGTGTTTATAAATAAAAAATGATTTGGTTTTTTGTAGGATGGTGTTGGAATGGAGAGAGAGAGAGCATGAGGAGGTAGATGCAACAGTTGATTGAGATTCAGTGGCTCAAGTGGCTTTAAAAAGATGTGGTTTATACAATTTTTGGACTCTCAAAGGAATGAGGGCCCAAGTGAGGTTGTTGGAACTGATCGTGGGCTATTGGGATCCCAATAGCGAGAGATTTATCCTTGATGGACAACCATTAAGGATCGAAGTAGAGGACATCTACTTCTTGACTGGACTTTCATGCTGAGGAGAGGTTGTGGACCTCAAGTCTAACAGGGTAGGGAGTGGGCTGAAGGTCGAAGAATACATACAGGCCCACTGTGTTGCAGTGACTCCCATGGTGGGAAGTCCAATCCCTATCCAGGCTATAGGTAACCTCATCCTGAAGATTATTGTGCTTGTGCTTACCAGGATCATAGGATCAACCTCGTTGCATCAAGCATCGAGACCACTTATGTTTTATGCACTAGAGTGTGTGAGACCCACGACTGGTGTGCCTCACTGCTGACCAACATGAAAGGTTAGTTGACAGAGTGAAAGTAGGGGGGGAAACGAAACTTCAGGTTTGCCTCTATCTTTTGCAGCTTCTTTTTCAAGTGAGTCCTAGGTCTGGGACCTAGAGTGGAGATCATTCCTAGAGGACCACGTGATCCAGCTATGGAACGATTGATCGAGGTCATGAAATGACATGGGGGAGGTAGGGTGGTGACACCCTACAATGATGATTTTTTCTTCTGGTGGCGGAGACAAATCATAGCTCTGGATGACTATCCCTACACGGGAATTGATTTTAGAGGAGATCCTAATATGTCGCTTCCACCAGGAGCTGCCTATGACGCCATAGGTAAAAGTTTTTATATATTTCATTTTTTTTTTGTATTTTTGTATTAAAGAGGACAAAAAATATTTTTGGATGGTGTTATTAATTCAATACTTGTGTGATTGCAGATGTGGGTCTGCAACGGCCCGAAGGATTCCTACGATATAGGCGGAGGCACCGAGGATATGAGGCAGTGGGAGGAGAAGTGAAGAGAGTCCTACATAATGTGCATGGTAACCTATCTCATCTGACACAGAGGATTCCTATGGTTCAGGTGGAGGATCTACCTGAAGCCATGCAGGATTTAATTGTCTTCCTTTCTTTATTAATGTGATAAATTCCAATCTAAAACATAATTAGCGTAGGCATCACATATATGATTAGAACTTCTAGGAATGTGGAAGTATGTAATAAAATCAAATTTTCATTCTTAAAGACGTACCCATAGGAAACGACAGTGTAACTTTGGATCACGCACACAGTAACGACCGTTCAACTGACATATGATTAACTGAGAATCCAGGTGAACCTCTAGAGAGCGAATACCATGTGATATAGCATCGCGCAAAATTTCTATGACGGTGCTATATTCAGCCACATTGTTCATGGATGGCCCTAGGCATACACCACATGAAGACACCAGTATACCCTTGGGTGAGTAAATCACCCAAGCGGAGGAAGCCAAGTTTTGTGTATGACGACTGGATCCATCTACGAATCCTAGGTAGACCGAAGACTCCATTGACATCTGCCAACCAAAAGGAAAAACTCGATAAGCAAGCCAAAGAGAAAAAGAAAAATATGTATATACACTAAATTTACATTAGTATACAAAGGGTTTCACTCAAGCCCAGGGCTCAAGTGTAATACCTTTTCAAGTAGAGCCCATTTCTAGGCTCAACAAATTTCTTCCCTTCATAATCTTCCAATTCATAGGCTCCTTTTTCTAGAACACGTCGCACGATATAAGAACCATGCCACATGGGTTTAAACTTGTTTGCCCCTAGTGGTTCTTTGGCTTGGTCATACAAAAGGACCAAGTCACCCTCGGTATACAAATGGGGACAGATAGACTTGTCGTACTAAACCTTGACATGTTTTTTGTTTGCCTCGATAGTCGTAAAGGTGTCTCGATGCTCCTCGTCAAGACTCTCTAGGTGCACTAGGCGTCGCTCTAAATCTGAAGTGTCAGGTAGGAGCTCGACTGCTAATTTGAGAGAAGGGATTTCACATTCAATGGGAAGTATCGACTCCACACCGTGCACTAACTGAAAAGGGGAAAAACTGGTGGCAGTATTAACTGAGGTTCGGTATGCCCAAAGTGCGGGATACAACATGATGTGCCAATTGGAATTACTCCGACTGACAATTTTTTGCAAAATGGTCTTGAGAGACTTGTTGATGACCTCTGCTTACCCATTTTACTTGGGGTAATAAGGAGACAAGTGACCATTTTTAAACCCCATCTTATATGCTAGTTCAACCATCATTTCATTCTGAAAGTGACTTCCATGATTAGTGACAATCTCACTCGGGATATTGAACCAGGCGATAATCTGGTTGAACACGAAGAAGGCTACAGTCTTCCCATCATATTTTATAGTAGGCATGGCTTCGGCCCACTTGGTAAAGTAGTCGACATCCATGATGATGTGTTGATGCTCCCCAGCCAAAGTTGGGTTGCAATTGACGAAATCTACCCCCCCACTTGGTGAGGGACCAATGATAATGAATGGGTGAAGAGGGGCTGGGTGCGAGCTCAGTTTCTGAGTGGAGACCTAGTAGTGGTGACACTTATTAATCGCTTCATTGCAATTTTTAAATATGGTGGGTTAGAAGTAACCGACTTGTAGTATTTTTTGGGTTGTTGCAAGCCCGGATAGGTGACCACCACAAGCCCCTTTGTGGCAGTCATTTAGGACTAACTTAGCTTCCTCGTGAGTTAATAAACGACATAAGATACTATCTATTCCTCGACGATATGAAGTGTTGCCGATGATGGTATACTTTTTGGCTTGGTATCTAACTCACTGCCGATCATCTCATGAGAGATGCTGAACAAACTTCAAGGTTTGAAGATATAAAACAATGTCTCCATACCAGGGGTCAGATGACGAGACAAGGAAAATGTGTTCGTCTGCAAATGAATCAACATGGATAACATCCTCGTCTAATCGTGGGAAATCGGATATTAACTTTGCAAAAACTAGTGACTTCTTGGACTTGTCTGAAGCAAATTTGAGATCAAATTCTTGTAAGATGACAATCCATTTATTATATTTCCCACCTATGATACGCCTAGTGAGGACGTATTGAAATGAATTAACATCAATGACCACAATAGTTTTGCAAAGCAATATATAGTGTCGTAAACGTTGGACTACATGAATGACAACCAAAGCTAGAGTTTCAACGTGAGAGTAATTAATCTCAGGACCAACTAAATTTCGACTGAGATAGTAGATGACGTGCTCATGGAGCTCATCATCTTCCTGAACTAGAACCATACCAATCGTCTCTTGGGACACGACAATATATAACAAGTAATATGTACTATAATCATGAGATTTCAGCAGAGGAGCCGATACCAAGGCTTTCTTGAAGGTGTTGAAAGAGCCCTGGTCTCGCTCATCCCAGATAAATGGGGTGTCTTTCTTCAGCATGCACATGAAACCCTTAGTGATATTGGCATAATTCACTATAAACTGACACAGAAAGTTATCTTTCCCCTGTAAACCTTGAATTTGTCTAATCGTGCACGAGGGAGGTAATCGAAGTATTGCCTCAACCTTAATAGGATCTACCATGATCCCAGTCTCAGAAACTAAAAATCCTAAGAGACGGTCAGACCTAACGCAAAAGATGCATTTGTGAGGGTTTAACTAGATTCTATAGTAACGACATCTTTCAAAAACCAACCGAAGGTGTGTGACATGATCCACTCTCTTGTGAGAGTGAGTAGCAAGATCATCGAGGTAAGCTTCGACTATATGCTTGAGATCATGAAGAGCGAAAGTCATGGCGCGTTGGAAGGTTGCTCCAGCATTTTTTAGGCCGAAAGGAATTTTTTGGTATGAAAAAGTACCCCAAGGATATATAAATGTTGTCTTGTGTTGGTCCTTAGGTTTGATCTGGATTTGGTTATATCCTGAAAATCCATCCATAAAGGAAAATATTTCGCTTCCCATACACTCATTGAGAATCTGATCAATGAAAGGCGTGGGGAAGTTATCTTTAGGACAAGCTTTATTCAGGTCGTGAAAGTCCATACACACACAGATGGTTCCTTTCTTTTTATTCACAGGAATGGGGTTGGATACCCATTCGGTCAAGGGAACTGGGTAGATGAAGATGACATTAGGTAGCTTCTCCACCTCTGCCTTAATAACGGGGGCCTTCCTAGTGTAACGTTCCCCCGAACAACCTCAAGCCGGGGTGCACTACTCGAGAGAAATCACTCATGCTTTGACACTAGACGGTAACATTCCCAACCTTAACAGGATGGACCATGCCATTCTAGGGAACACTTTCATTCCCATACTGCGGAAAATACAGTAGCATACCCAGTAGTCAACTGAGAAATGCCACATAAATTTACTCTTTAAATTGAAAGCAACTAATACATATACATACAACACGCTCGCGAAAGATTTACATATGAACATAAACAAACAATTACTTTCTGTAACATACGAATTTTATACTGAAATAACAGTAACTACAGATATGCAATATTTACAGCGAATTACCCATAAACATACAGGCAATTATAATCACATATATTATAAAACGTAACATATGCATGTAAATAACAAGCAACATATCATTTTTATCATACAACTGGTACTTATCTTGGAAATATTGTCACCAACTGCGTACAGACCATCCACGAACCTCCTAGCCATAGACTACATTGTTCATCACTCTCAACAGTGAGTCACCTCCGAGCTGGGACTGAACTCCACCTAGGGTAAAGGGTTCCTATCTAGGCTAAGTCTCATGGACAACAGGAAAGACTCCGTCTCAGGTGCTCACTCAACTAACAACCTACAACCTCTCATTCCCCACATGCCTATCCCACCCAAGGAAGTGTGCCCCTTATCTACTTAACAGTCCCTCAGCTGCCCCACTTCCCTTCTAGGGCTTCAACAACAGGCTAGACCGGAAGTCTCAGAGTGTTGTAGCTATAGTCTAACACCTTTAAGAATCAATCCCCAACAATTCTCTCGCTCAGAGAATTGCTCACGAGCCTGACAACCCGCTTCTTCAATCCCGCTCCAAGCTAACCAGGTACACCAACCAAAAGGGATATGGAAACATGATTTGGAATGGTGAAATGGTCGTGTCAAGGATAACAGAATGCATGAGAAAAATGGTCATGGAATCATTGACTGGATAACTGAGTGTGGAGGAGAATCACTGTGAACTCTCCATGGAAGTCGTTGTGCAAAGATGGTCGTCAGGCTACTGGTAAGGTATCCGTGAGAAGTCTAAAAAATGAGCTAAGTTCCCCCACGATACAAATGCATGTCCCCAATTTGACACTTGTCATATCGGAAGTTACTTTGGTCCACTTGTCCCCAACTTTAGAACTTAGGATAAAATAATTATCCATACTTTATGTTTTAGGAAATATTAATATAATATTCCCTTGAATTTTGGCCCTCCCTTTCCCTAAATGGTGAAGTTCAGTCCCCCATCTCTTTTATCGTGGTCAGTCTGCACACAACGATGTATTGTATATTAATCATGAGTCATGTACAAAGTAGGCACATTGGCCCTTGACATCTAGGCGTTCCAGCCTAATACCAAAATGTAAGCATCCCATTTTATAATAACTAGCTCACCAGCCTATAACACATATCAAATACACGAGGCTTGTTGTCCTCCATACTGCGTGCACCTTAGTTACTGTGCCCGATATCCTGGAATGTGCATATTACATCATTTTACTGTGCAGTTCATGCGTGCACTATGCCACATGACGTGCATTACCAAATGAGGTCGAAACAACTCACCGGGTTAAGTACATTCATATTATATTTACAATTGGGTTCGACCAAGGGATATTACAATCCCCTCCCCTTATTTATGCACTGTCCTCAGTGCATCATACACCCATATATAACAAAATTTTTAAAAATCTTCAAAAAGATGCAGGTATTTTTCCCGCATTTCATCTTCATGTTCCCATGTAGCATCCTCAGGACCATACCAGGTCCATTGAACCTTTACAAGCCCTATGGCTCGGTTCCAAAGTTGCTTGACTTTCCAGTCCAAAATGCACACCGAATGCACTTGAAAAGCGCCTTCTTGTTCCACCTGAATCACATTCCAATCAATAACATGATTAGCATCAGGTATATATTTCTTTATCAATGATACATGGAATACATTATGAACATAAATAGATGCAGGAAATGCAATCATATAAGAAACTAGACCAATCCTCTCTAGGATTTCAAAAGGCCCACAAAATCTAGCTGCCAACTTGGCGCAACTTCCCAACTTCAGGGAACTCCTGTTAGCTTTCACTTTCAAGAAAACATGATCACCCACTTTGAATTCTCTGTGAGTTCTATTCTTATCGGCATAACTTTTCTGTCTGTCTTGGGTAGCTTTTAAATTCTGCTTAATTTTTGTCATCTGGTCCTCCATATCCCCAAGCAACTCTGGCCCAACTACTGTCCTATTAGATGGATTATCCCAAATTACTGGAGTATTTCACTTTCTGCCGTAAAGTGCTTCAAATGGGCTCATCTTCAATGATGCTTGATACCCATTGTTGTACGCGAATTCAACCAAGTGTAGGTAGTCTTCCCATTTTTATGGTTTGTCCATCACATACATTCTCAGTATATCTTCTATCACCATGTTCACCCTTTCTGTCTGTCCATTAGAATCAAGATGATAAGCTATACTAAAGTTCAGATTCATTCCGAATCCTTTGAACAACCCTTTCCAAAAATTTGAGGTGAATTTTGGGTCTCTATCATATACAATTGTTTTAGGAATCCCATGCAATCATGCCACTTCCTTCATGAAAATATCAACAACCTCTGCTGCCTTGTGCATAGTTTTCAGTGGAATAAAATGGGTAGCTTTCATGAGCTTGTCCACCACCACCATGATCG
Source organism: Picea glauca (assembly GCA_000966675.3). NCBI lineage: Eukaryota > Viridiplantae > Streptophyta > Pinopsida > Pinales > Pinaceae > Picea > Picea glauca. The sequence goes on from JZKD02S0723957.1 coordinate 164,568, forward strand.
AATCATGCAACTTGCATGTTCTAGGAAATCCCGTAATAAAATCCATTTTCACCACTTCCCACTTCCATTCAAGAATGGTTAAAGGTTGCAGCAACCCGGTTGGGTGCCTATTCTCAGCTTTTACTTTTTGGCATTCCATACAATTAGCGATATAGTCGGCGATCTCTTTCTTCATACCTAGCCAAAAGTAATGGCTCTTGATTGTTGCCATGGTTTTTTGATATCTAGGGTGCCCTGCATAAGGAACATTATGCATTTCATGCATAATCATATGTTTCAAGTCCTGGACATTTGGAACAAAAATCTTGTTCTTGCGCAACAATATTCCATCTAACCCCAACTTATTATCATCCACCTTCCGAAGCATCTTACCCTACTGTAGCATTTCTACCAATTCTCTTTACTGCAGATATGATTTGCAACCTCCATAATTTTTCGTTTAACATCAGTTTTTTACATGCTAATGGCTATAGCATGTAACTCATGGACCTTCCTACTGAGTGCATCAACCACTTTATTCTCTTTCCCCTTGATATGTTTTATATCAAAGTCATATTCGCTTAGAAATTCTAACCATCTTCTTTGTCTAACATTTATATTTGGCTGATCAAATAAATATTTCAGACCATTGTGGTCTGTTCTTAGCTCAAACCTCTTTCCCATGAGGTAGTGTCTCCATTTCCTCAAGGCATGCACTATGGATGCCAACTCCAAATCGTGAGCGGCATAGTTTTTTTCATGATTCTTCAACTTCCTTGATTCGTAACATATGACAAACCCGTTTTGATTGAGGACTCCACCAATTCATTCATTACATGCATCGGTTTATACGATGAATTCTTCTTCTGGGTCTGCGATCCTTAATATTGGAGAACTTGTCAATAATTGTTTCAAGTGTTGGAAACTTTTCTCACAATCAAATGTCCACTGAAACTTCATTCCCTTTCTTTGCAAAGAAGTGATTGGGTGTGAAATCTTTGAGAATCCTTCAATAAATCTTCTGTAGTAGCCTGCAAGACCCATGAATGATCTCACCTCTGTCACATTCTTCGGTGCTGACCATTCTCTAATGGCCTCTATCTTCTCAGGATCCAATGCTATCCCATCCTTTGAAATGATATGTCCTAAATAATGAATCTGTTTCTGATAAAATGAGCACTTTCTCAATTTAGCATATAACTGTCGCTCCCTTAATACTTGGAACACCATCCTCAAATGATGTTCATGCTCTTCCTCTAACTTGGAATATATAAGAATGTCATCCAAAATGACAATGACAAACTTGTCCAAATACTCTCGGAAAACACCATTCCTTAAGCACATGAAAACAATTGGTGCATTTGACAACCCAAATGGTACCACTGTGAACTCATAATGAACATACCTTGTCCTAAAGGAGGTCTTGCTAATATCATCTTCTTTAATTCTTACCTGATGGTATCCTGATCTGAGATCTATCTTTGAAAATATCTTTGCATCCTTCAATTGATCAAAGAGGTCATCAATCCTTGGTAGAGGATACTTGTTCTTAAATGTCACTTTATTCAACTGTTTGAAGTCAATGCAAAACTTTAGTGTTCCATATTTATTTCTCACAGATAGGACTGGGGCACCCCAAGGTGACACGCTTAGACATATATACCCCTTCTTCAGAATTTCTTCAAGATGCATTTTCAACACCTTTAATTATGGTGTACTCATTATATAAGGAGTCTTTGATACTGGCACTGCTCCAGGCATCAAATTTATAGAAAAATCAATGTCTCTCCTTGGGGGTAGTCCAGGTACCTCCTTGAACACATCTTCAAAATCTTCCACGACTGCATAATCCTCCAAATTTGGCACCTTATCTCTAGGTGTCTCTACCAAATGAGCTGCAATTATTTGACATCCTTTTATATAACACTTCTTTAGCTACAATGCTGAAATTTCTCTAATGGTTACAACCCTGGGGATTCCCTATACCTTCCTTAGTTTCCCTTCCTCATCCAGGCAAGTAAAATCTTTGTTGTGACAATCTAAGAGAGTGTGATGTTGGTCCAACCAATCCATCCAAATTAGACAGTCATAAGAACCTAAAGGCAAGATGTTTAAATATTCTTTGGTGTTCAATCCATTCATGTCTATGAGGAATGACTTAACCATCTCATTAACCTTTCTTCTAGCTCCTGTAGCCAGTTGTACCAACCAGGATTTCCCATGCTTTCTTCTTGGCAATTGCAAACTTTCCACCATCTTAGGGTCTATATAACTATGACTAGATCCTGAATCAATTAAAATAGCAAGGGTTTGGTTGTTGATCATACCTTCCACTTCAATCATATGGGACTGATACTCTACTTGCTTATTGTCCAGGGTTGCATAAATCCTTGGCACATATCTACCCATGTCCTCCACCATTTCTGTCCTTGTGGATTATTTCTGAAGAATGGTGACTTAGCTCCCTTCTTCCTTTGATCCACCTTGAATTTATTATTGTCTTCCCAAGTCATTTGGAAAGATGGCCTTACTTTCTGCTGATCATATAGGCATTTATCTCTCCTTATGGTCTCTTCTAATGTCTTGGGATCATCATACTGTATTTTTTCACTGATGAATGATGGCAATCCACTTAAATACCTTTGAATTTAGACTATCTCATCCTTGATGAAAGAGACATACTTTAACAGTTCCATAAACCTTCTCTCATATTCATCTATGGTCATACTTCCAAGCTTAAGTTCAAAGAACTCTTTCATTTTCTTGTCATAGTATCTCTTAGTCAAGTACTTCTTCTAAAAATACTTCTTGAATTCCCTCCAAGTAAAACTTTTCTCTACAATGTGTTTCACCTGCACAAGTTGATCCCACCACATGGAGGCCTTTCCTTTGAGTTGATAGATAGTGATTCTACCTTCTGCATGAGAAGAATAATTATGCAATTAAAAATACTTCCTCATGCCTAGAAACCATGTTTATGAATCTTCATCCTTCTTGTGCTCACCATCAAATGTAGGAGGTTTAATTTTGTTCATTTCTCCTCGCAACTCATCCACCCCAGATCTCTTATACCTTCTGACAGGGGATAGAATTAAGTTGTTGTCTGCTCTCTTATGGGCATGCCCTTGGGAATGATGATGATGTCTACTAGCACTTTTTACTTTTCTTTTCTCCTCTGAAGGTTTGTGACTCCCAGATTCACTTGAGCCACTCTCCTTAACCAATTTATTTTCTATTCTATTCAAACCCTCCAATAGCTTCATTTTGAAGTAATCTTGCTTCTCTTTGGCTTTCATAAGCCTTTCATTATCAGATTTATGGCTTTGGACATCCTTCTGCAAATTCTTAATGGTCTTAGCCATATTCATATCTTCATTCCTTTCTTCTCCATGTCTGTTGGAGTTCGTTCCTTCCATGCCCAAATGGACATCCACCCCTCTGCTCTCCTCTTGCTGACTGTAATTCCCCTGTGCTTCTTCCATTCCTATGGAATCTGCACTAGTCTGACCTAACCGAGTTGTTGTTAATTCTGCAAAACGTACAACCATCGAAACTAATCAGGCTAACAATTCAGCAATTCATGAGAATATGCACCATTTCGATTTAACATACACATCAACATTATCATTCCCAGTTTCCTGGTGTGATCACCATGAAAATTCTAGATAAGACCCAAGTCTCAAAAACACAGACGCACAGTGCCTTCCGAGATACACTTGTGCAAGAAGATGGTTCGCCGAAACCACTTTCACCAAGACGCGGTATCACATGTCTCAACATGTCAAATCCACTACTTGTGGAGCATGCGATGGCTTAGTCATATCACCCTGCTTCACTTGTTCAGTACTTTGCAGCCATGTGATGTCAACCGAATGCCGCCATGTAACGAACTCAAAAGATGATCATTCAAAATGGATTCGCCGAGCATGGCAACCCAATTCTCTTGTACGTAATCCATCTGCACTTCATAAATGGAATTCTATAATTACCACTCCCCAAATATGAAGATATCTGCGTATCCATAACCAAGGTAATCCCCAACTGCTCGACTTTCTACTCTCTGTAAAAACACCTTTCGGTATCCACAACCTGAGATACATGGACAAGGCTAAATCGAGTGAGACTGGTTATTCGACCAACATGATAGACTTTCCTACGAATAAGGAGGAAACAACTGAATACACCGTCGCGAAACAACTTATACTCATACTTATGCACGTACTAACAAAACTCCTCTGTGTTAAGAAATACTTGTGCACCCCATGTGCACATTACTATGTGTGTGCTCACCACACAAGGCTAAATTCAGTGCATGCATCCACACGTAATGATCTTCCGCGTGGTGCCACAATTTACCGCCCATACTAGCACGCCAACGTTTTCCCACGCGGTGCAAAAATTTACCCCACGTGCACCAGCACGCCAACCTTTTCCATGGAAACTCCGTGACTCCAATTTTGGTCACTTCTAAGTTACTCTTCTGTGAATATTCGCTTCAAATGAATCCCTCTGGCCCATCCAAGCTCAGTGTTGAACTAAAGCTTTGATACCATCTTGTAACGTTCCCCCGACCAAACTCAGGTCGGGGTGCACCACTCTAGAGAAACCACTCATGCTCTGAGACCAACGAGTAACATTCCCAGCCTTAACAGGCCGGGCCATGCCATTCTAGGGAACACTTTCATTCCCATACTGCGCAATATACAATAGCAAACCCAATAGTCAACTGAGCAATGCCACATAAATTTACTCTTTAAACTGCATGCAACTAAGACATATACATACATCATGCTCACAAAATATTTACATATAAACATAAACAAATAATTACTTTCTATAACATACGAATTTTGTACCGAAATAACAGTAACTACAGATATGCAGCATTTACAGAGAATTACCCATAAACATATAGGCAATTATAATCACATATATTATAAACCGTAACATAGGCATGTAAATAACAAGCAACATATCATTTTTATCATACAACTGGTACTTATCTTGGAAATATTATCACCAATTGCGTACAGACCATCCACGAACCTCCCAACCATAGACTATATTGTTCATCACTCTCAACAGTGAGTCACCCCTGAGCTGGGACTAAACTCCACCCAGGGTAAAGGGTTCCTATCCAGGCTAAGTCTCATGGACAACATGAAAGAATCCATCTCAGGTGCTCACTCAAGTAACAACCTGTAGCCTCTCATTCCCCACATACCTATCCCACCCAAGGAAGTGTGCCCCTTCTCTACTCAATATTCCCTTGGCTGCCCCACTTCCCTTCCAGGGCTTCAACAATAGGTCAAACCAGAAATCTCAAAGCGCTGTAGTTGCAGTCTAGCACCTTCAGGAATCAATCACCAACAATTATCTCACTCAGAGAATTGCTCACGGTCCTGACAACTCGCTTCTTCAATCCTGCTCCAAGATAACCAGGTACACCAACCAAAAGGGCTATGGAAACAGGCTCCAGAATGATGAAATGGTTGTCTCAAGGATAATAGAATGCATGAGTGAAATGGTCATGGAATCATTGACTGGATAACTGAGTGTGTAGGAGAATCACTGTGAACTCTTTGTGGAAGTCATTGTGTGAATTATGGTCATTGGGCTACTGGTAAGGTATCCGTGAGAAGTCTCCAAAATGAGCTAAGTTCCCCCACGATACGAATGCATGTCCCCAACTTGACACTTGTCATATTGGAAGTTACTTTGGTCTACTTGTCCCCAACTTTAGAACTTAGGATAAAATAATTATCCATACTTTATGTTTTAGGAAATATTAATATAATATTCCCTTGAGTTTTGGCCCTCCCTTTCCCTAACTGGTGAAGTTCAGTCCCCCATATCTTTTATCATGGTTGGTCTGCGCGCAAGGATGTATTTTATATTAATCATGAGTCATGAACAAAGTAGGTGCATTGGCCCTTGAAATCTAGGAATTCTGGCCTAATACCAAAACATAAGCATCCCAGCTTATAATAACTGACTCACCAGCCTATAACACATATCATATACATGAGACTCGTTGTCCTCCATACTGCATGCACCTTAGTTACTGCATGCGGTATCCTGGAATGTGCATATTGTTGGTTGTGGAGCCTGATTATATTCCTAATTCAGAGGTCTTTTACTTTCAACCGTGTTTATACCCCATGAAGTATTTCCACCCCAGAAGGATGTACACTCTCCCACACGGGGGAGTGCAGAGGGGGGGTACCCCCTCGGCGGGGTTCAGGGGGGCTATCCCCCCGGCTGGGGGGGTCGGGGGGAAAGCGGGGGTTCGGGGGTGAAGCTCCCGAAGCAAAAATTTCCTTGTAAATGTATATTGTATTTTCATTGTAAATCTGGACCGTTCATCATAAGGTCGCAGATCTAACAGTAGAAATTATGTTAGGGTTTTTGCCCTAGAAGGTAACCCTCTTTTATGAGGGAAATGTATTGCAGCTATGGTTGATGGCAAATATTGTATTTTGAGATAGGAGACTATGAGAGAAAGAAGAGGAAGTTACAACGGGTTTGTTGTAGGTTGTATCCCTTCATATGTTGGATAATAATAAAGGAAGGACCTGGCAATTTCTCTGGTGGACGTAGCCCACACTGGGTGAACCACGTAAATTTATGTCTCTATTGTATTGTGTATCTTCTATGTTTTGTGTTCGCATTTGTTTTATTTTATTGCTCCATGGTCCTATTTTTCTAACAACTGGTATTAGAGCAAAAGGTAACTCGCAGGAAAAGAGGGTTCTTGGTTCGAGTGGGAGCAATGTCGGAAGATGGAAAGTTTAGGGTCGAGAAATTTAACTACCAAAACTACCAGTTATGGAAGATGCAGATGGAAGACTATTTATATTAGAAGGATCTATTCCTACCATTAGGCGGAATAGAAAAGAAGCTGTCGGCTACGAAGGACGAAGAATGGGATATTCTTGACAGAAAGTCTCTAGGAATGATACGACTGAGCCTAGCAGTGTCGGTGGCTTTCAATATTTCGAAAGAAAAGACAATGAAGGGTTTGATGGACGCATTGGCCAAATTGTATGAAAAACCCTCGGCGTCCAATAAG
>JZKD02S0723957.1:174221-202558 GCA_000966675.3 Picea glauca
TACACAGAGAAGGTGTTGGAGAGGTTTAGAATGCAGAATGCAAAACCAGTTAGTACACCTTTGGCCATCCATTTCAAATTAACTAAGGAAATGTGTCCCAAGACACATGAGGAGACATAATACATGTCTAGGGTCCCATATTCATTAGCAGTTGGCAACTTGATGTATGAAATGGTTTGCACAAGACCAGATATTGCACATGCAGTGGGAGTTGTGAGCAGATATATGAACAATCCAGGTAAAGAACATTGGGAGGTAGTAAAGTGGATTCTCAGATACTTGAGAGGTATTTCTAATCATGCATTATGTTTTGGATGTTCAGAAACTGTTCTACAAGGATATGTTGATTCAAATATGGCATGTGATAAAGATAGCAGGAGGAGTACCACAGAGTATGTGTTTACTATAGGTGGAACAACAATAAGTTGGATTTCAAAATTGCAAAAGGTTGTTTCACTTTCAACAACAGAGGCAGAGTATGTTCCTGCTACTGAGGCTAGTAAAGAGATGATTTGGTTACAGAGGTTTATGGAGGAATTAGGAAAGAAGCAAGAGAATAGCAGGTTGTACTGTGATAGTGAGAGTGCCATTCATCTTGCAAAGAACTCAACCTTCCATTCGAAGACTAATCATATACAGTTGAGGTACCACTTCATACAATCCGCCTTGGAATATGGACATTTGAAGTTGGAAAAGATACACACTAGCCAGAATCCTGCAAACATGTTAACAAAGGGAGTAACCAGGGAGAAACTGAGTTCCTGCTCAGTTTTAGTTGGTATTCAAGAATGAAAATGAAGATTTGGAATTTTTCAGGTCCAAGAAGGTTCATAGTCCAGCCTATACAACAACGGTGGAGTTGTTAAGATTAGTCTCCAAGTGGGAGATTGTTGGTTGTGGAGATTGATTATATTCTTGATTTAGAGGTCTTTTACTTTCATCCGTGTTTATACCCCATGAAGTATTTACACTCCAGGAGTATGTACACTCTTCCACGCGGGGGAGTGCAGAGGGGGGGGTACCCCCTCTGCGGGGTCTGGGGGGGCTATCCCCCTGGCTGGGGGGGTTTGTGGATAAGCGAGCCCCCAGCGGGGGTTCGGGGGAGAAGCCCCCGAAGAAAAAATTGCCTTGTAAATGTATATTGTATTTTCATTGTAAATCTGGACCGTTCATCATAAGGTCGCAGATATAATGGTATAAATTATGTTAGGGTTTTTGACCTAGAAGGCAACCCTCTTTTATGAGGGAAATGTATTACGACTATGGTTTATGGCGAATATTGTATTTTGAGGTAGGAGAATGTGAGAGAAAGAAGAGGAAGTTACAATGGGTTTGCTGTAGGTTGTATCCCTTCATATGCTGGATAATAATAAAGGAAGGACCTGACAATTTCTCTGGTGGACGTAGCCCACACTAGGTGAACCACGTAAATCTGTGTCTTTATTGTATTGTGTATCTTTTGTGTTTTGTTTCTGCATTTGTTTTATTTTATTTCTCCACACTCCTACTTTTCTAACACATATTACATCATTTTACTGCGCAGTTCGTGCACGCACTATGCCACATGACGTGCATTACCAGATGAGATTGAAACAACTCACCATCTTAAGTACATTCATATTATATTTACAATTGGTTTCGGGTGAGGGATATTACACCTAAGATTAACATCTCTAAGACGTTGTCGAACAGGTTTAGCATCCAGATAAGTTCTAATTTCATGTTCGATAATGCGAGGATCGATCCCTGACATCTCTTCATATGACCAAGTGAATACATCTCGAAATTATTTGAAGAGGTTGGTGTAGATCATAATCTCTTTTGGTGAACAATCTGCACCTATATTTACGTTCTCAATTTTTCCAGAGTTACGAGAGACGTTGATCGAGACAGTAGGATAAATACTTGCCATATTTCCTTCAACATAAATACCATGCCTATCAAATGGAACTATGGCATGACTGACTATCTCACTCAAGGTAGATCGAAAATCATCTTGCTCAATTCTTTCAAGACTTGGGAGAAAATAAGATCGATGATGCATATCGTCCCAAGGTCTCTCAGAATCATTCATGGCTTCAAGGATGGCTTCGTTCGAAGGAAAAGCATCATCTAAGAAATCATGTGAACAAGATAATGAAGTGTCCCATATGGGCCTAATAATGGGATCCTCCTCATCTGTCTGCGAGGTAACGGGATCAGGATCGACGGAAGAGTCAAGGATAGCTTGTTACACAATCTCTGTTGTCGATAGTAGCATAGCCATGCGAGCATGCGAATGACCTTCAATTGACGAAGTTGGAGAAGGTAAGGTCCAAGGATCACTAAAATAGGAAGTGCAGAAAGGAATGGACCTCTCTGCTGAAGCAGGCCTACTAGACATGGCGTAAAGGTGGTGAATCAGTGTCGAGAATTCGAAAGTACCCATGAGGGAAGAATACATTTTGACACCGATATTCTCAGTTTTCGGCTGAGAATTGTCGATCATAGGGATAAACGATCAAATAGATGCATTAGGACTAGAGTACACAAAGGATAACTGGTCTATCATCACGATCACCCCCTGATGAGGAAAACAAAGCACACATAAAACAAATGATACGAAAGAGACCATAGCATAGGTCCAATTGTGACCTAGTAATAATTTATAATCGAGAGGTGCATCCACTACCTCTACTTCCACCTCTACCATCTTCCCACCTAACTAGACCGGAAAGGTGGGGAGAATACCATGAGGGTGGAAGGAATGACCATCAAATGCAGTCAACATGTTCGATGAATTGGAAAGGGTCGGAGAACCGATAGATTTCCAACAGACCAGGGACAGAACGCAAGTGTCAACACCTTCATTAATGACCGCTCATTTGATAGTATACTTGGAATACTCCACGTGGATTTGAAAAGCCACATGGTAGGGTAAACAAGGCTTCACATCCGTGACATCAAACTTGATGATTTTCGAGCCACTAGGCTCTAGAGATCCTAAGGCAGAGAATAAGTAACTCCTCTATGATGGACATGTCTGGAGTACCTCCAAAGCCGACATCACACAAGGGGTTTGGACCCGATCTTCAACAATAGAATAGTTTTGAGCGGCTCTAGCATTAGGGTTGTGGGTAGAGCGCTTGAGTGCCCCTTTCGGAATACGAGGAGGTGGCTCTGGTTTCTCAATCTGTAAGTTCATCTCCGAGGGTGGAGGAGGAGATTCTAGGTTGGTACTAGCTTTTGAAGAGCTATAATATCGAGAGCAGGTGGCTATATCAATTTTCGCGTCGACCATATTGATGCAAACACGATCGCCATATTGCAATGGTGGGTTTTGACTTCCACCAGGCGCATTTCTGGCGCTCGAAGGACTCGAGGCTAAGTGTTGGTTCTGTGGGAATGGATTCGTCAGCACAACGGGCAGTATATTTAAAAGCCTCGCAGCCTCCGCATGTTTGGGGCACAAGTGGGTAATGTGGTCATCGGTACAAAGTTTACAAGGAAAATTCACCTTATGCTTCTCTTTCCTGTCCTCTACAACATTATCATTCTATTTCCCATTATTATATTTGTCCTTGGGTTTATTATTATTATTCTTCCCGCCCTTATGATTATTTCATCCTTTCCTTTTATTCCCATCTGATTGTTGGTCACCATTTGGGTTCTTCGACGACTGCATGGAATGTACATCCGCCGATTGGGTGGTTTTGTAGGATCCAGACGAGGCTGGACCTCCAGCAGACTTCGTTGTCGAGTCCATGGACTTTACATTGGCAGACCCTACAATTCCATCGACATGAGGTCTGAGAGTTTGTCTAGGATTGTGATTTGTTCGTGGTGTGTCTAGAAGAAGGTGGTATAACATCCCAGACTGAGCATAGATCAAATCAAATTGTTGGGCTGCAAGGATAGCTTCTTCCTCGCTGAAAACCCTTGAAGTAGAAAAATCCTTTGAAATAGGAGCGTGTAAAGAGTTTATGAACCATTATAGAAGAAAGGCCAGGGGCATATGAGTCTTAACCAATCGCCTTCGCCTACACCATTCTTGGATATGGTCCGAGATGTGAGTGTCGGTATTCTGGCATAAAGTTGACAAAAGTTCAAGGCCAATATCATAATGAATGGGTAGTTGAAAGTGATTGAGAAAGGCTGGCACCAACTGATGGAATGACCCATATGTCCCCCTAGGTAGCTCAATGTACCATTGTGATGCTACTCCAATGAGAGTGTGTTGAAACAATCATAACCTAATAGAATCATGGTTCAGAGAATTCGATGAGCACCAAAGGTGAAAAGTAGTGACATGATCACCAGGGTCTTCACCATTCTTACCCTCAAGCTTTGGAATGTCTGATGGAATTTTGGTAGGGATAGGGGGGCCATGTGAGGTCATGACTCACCGGGTCATTCATTATTTTAGACAAATCTGGTAGATTAAGCGTGGCCAAAAAGTGAATACGGGGTTGCAACACCTTACCCCATCATCCCACAAAAGATGGCATGTTAGGAATTGCGTTCCATCCATGATTCTGGTGAGGACCAAAACCTTGTCTAGAATTATAAGCCCCTCCTCTAGGATGACTCGTAAAATATGGATTGGGCATCATTCCGGCAGGAATGTTCTGATAAGGGTTATGAAAATTGCCCCCAGTTGGATTAGATCCAAGCTGGGGGTTGTTAAAATCCCCCCCAACTAGATTAGATCCAGGTTGGGGGGTGCCCAAAGTGTAAGACTGACCTCCTCCAGGTGGGAACCCGGAGGATTGAAGTGGATTAGTCATGCCAAAATTATTGGTCAGAATCAGAACCGAGGGGATAGGGATATAGGGAGAAACTTGTTCATCAGCTGGGTTGTTCCATCCAGTCGTAGAGGGATTAGACCTAGGGTTAAGAATAGGGACACTCCCTACGTTAGGATTCGCTTGGGGAATATGAGAACCACCAAACGAGGAAGGAGTGTAAAGAGGTGTAGTGCCCCCGAGTCCAAGGCTAGTGTTATGGCCGACAGCTAGGATGTCAATTGAAAACTGTGAGGCGAAGTTAGGAATACCATAAGAAAATGGACTAGAAGCCATGGGGATGGTCTGAAAATTGTAACTCGGCGAGTGGAAAAAACCTCCAAAATGGTTCGAGGCAAGAGATGAAGCATTAACTACAGGCCGAGCCATAGTATCGGTGTAAGCTTCTGGCACTGCAACTGTAACGGATGCAGGTGTCGAAGGAGTGCCATTAATTATAGTGGGATTGGGAGTTGAAGAACTCCCAGTGTTATGAAGACTAGACTCTATACTCATTCTTGTAGGATCACAAGTTTGAAAAGTGGATGTGTGTGTACCACTACTGATAATTCTATGCCTTTTAGAAGGCAAGGACTTGAAAACCGATGGTAATTGTAACAACTGACGGGACCTGCGAGGAAGCTGGTTCAACTCCACGATGACTTATGACTCTTCCACAAATAAAAATATATCCTATGGCCAACTAGTAGTCAAAGAGCATACCAAAAAGTCAAACGACCAATATTCATGCAAACGGGCTAAAGTGGTTGAGTGGCTTCCCTTGCTAAAGAAGGTATGTCTCGTCCAAGAGGGACCTGAGACTCCCTGCTAAAGTTTGGAGGTAACATAATTAGTTATAAGGGCCCTCATGGGCTTAACAACCAGTCGGTTAGATCCCCTCAGAGAGGTAATCCTCCATAAAGGTTGTGTGTTGTCCGACCCTTATCTGACTCAAGGTATAAGCAGAATAACCCCTACAAGTAACCTATGAGATACCTAAGTCAAGCAACTAATAAACCACTGTATAAGCAATGCACAGGCAAGCAATCGTAAGTCTGAATCATTGTATGGGCAGGGTAGCAAAGCCCGAAACCTTGAAATCACTGCCTCTGACAGAGGTATGGGCACTAGCAAGATCCCCAAATACGAATAAATCCACAGAAATATCTCTGATGCTAGGTGAGTATCCAGGGGTTATCCCTTCAACTAACTTCGCGCGACCTAGTGATTAACTCCGGTGTGAGCGGAGCCTCCTGATATTACCAATTATGCAATGGACTTCTCAATTCCCTGTCTTAGACACATATGTTGATTTAATTGCCTTGGAGAATTTTACTCACAAAATCCTACTCCAAGGCACTAAATCCTAAGCTAGTTTGTGCACCCTAAAAATAAAATTATGACTAATCAATTTTAGTTTAAAGCGTAAATTTTATTGGCCGTGGTTACTCAAAAAGGTATGGAAGTGAAACTCATGGTGTTATGACTCTGCCAGAAAATAAATATGGATACAATGAAAAGTCTATATTTAACTTTTCAATGAATGATATGGTAATAAAAATAGTGCAATCTCCAATTTCAAATCTGCAATTCAGAAGTAAAATACAATCTTTCGCTAAATGTGCTAAGCTAATGATGAAAACTCAAAGACAAAAATGCCAACCAATGCAAAATGCCTATTTTTTGTATTTTCAATATTCTAAAAAGAAAATGCATGGACTGATAAGCAACTCGACAAATGAATTCTACAGTGTATAAAAGCAATAACTCAAGCAGAATACCAGGCATCCAAGCAAACAACCCAGAAACCAAGGACAAATTAAAAATAGAAAACAAAGAGAAAGACTACGCCCAAAAATTCAACTCCAAATAGGCTTCCTGCCATCCCAAATAATCTCAACAGGCACTACAGAGAGATAAAAGGGCTCATCAATATTTAAATCCTACCCAACAGTCACTCAACCAAGAAAACAAGCAAGGGGAAGTGGTATACGCATCTGTTCAGGAGAACATAGCGTATATACGCTTCTTGTAGTGAGACAGTAGGCATGTATACACGACTGTCAAGGCAAAAAGGGTGTATATGCTTTAAAACAAGGCCAGACAAGGGTAAAAGGCTGAAAACTCAGACTCAGAGTGAACAAGATTTGTCAAGCAGTGATACGACAAGAAACACAAAGGAAAAAGAGAAATGTAAGAAGAAAAAGTACTTCAACCCTTAGAAGGAAAATCTCTCCCCAGCGGAGTCGCCATTTCTATTACAAGGGAAAAACTTTCTATGGATAAGGGTAAACCATAACAGACAGGTATGACTGCAGAAATCAACTCAATTCCAACATATGCTATATAAACTAATGTGCAATACAAGAAATAGGCCTACCTCGATCCAACGTTTGATAATGTTCCACCATTGAGAACTTTGACCCAAATCTTTATACCTACAAGGAGTTCTCAACAAACAAGAAAATCAAGTATATAGTGATGATATAAAAGGGGTTAGCACATCAGATAGAATAATCCATTAATAAACATTACAAACACGCCCATGGATAATAATCATATATTTTCAAGATACCAATAGGACGGGAAATGAGTATTTCTATTAATAATTGATCAGTAGAAGTGTCAACATTATAGACTTCCGTGTTGGCACGGTTCGAAACCAAGAAACCAAGTTCCTTCCAACTGGGTCCCCACCACTTCAATCCTCCACCAAAGGCAAGCTCATGAGAAAGAGGCAAAGAGGTTCTCTCAATAATAAGGGAAGATCTTGGGGGTTGAACATTGTGTTCAGACTTGAGGGACAAAGGGATGCATACTCAATATGAAGTAATTTCTCCAGAGTAACTTTGCTCTCAAAGTTGAATGCTTTCTCTTCTTTTCCATAGTTTGAAATTGTGCTCTTATAGCCTCCAGGATGCAACTGAAGGGCCGAGTCGGAACGTTTCTGGTATATGGAAGGCCAAGGATCAGAGGTCTTTTGTCGTGACATGGAAACCTGACCTCATTTTGTATTTTTTGGCACAAATCCCGATATACGTGAGATGTAATGGAGCAGTAAGCATATACACATTTTGCATAGAATTTAGGGAGTGTATATGTGGAAAAATGTATATTTTTAGCTCTGGATTCATCAAAAAGTGATAAAAAGTCTGCATAGGGAAATGGAAAAAGGCCCTCTGTGAAAGATAGCAATCGTGAGGCAAATATTTCTATAACAATGATGAACATAGGGAAGGCTCTCATCGCATGTACATGGATGCTTAGAGTTATACATGTGCATGATGTGCATAATCATCTGATTGAAGACCTTTGTTTCACCATTGGTTTGTGGGTGGAAGGAAGTGGATTTAGTGAGCTTGGTTTCCAAGAGTGACCAGAGACTCGACCAAAATGTGTTGAGGAACATGCTATCCCGATCTTATATGATGGTCTGCGGTATCCCAAAATGGACCCACACACATTTGAAGAAGAGCTTGGCAGTATCTTCCACTGTGATGCTCTTCTTGTAGGCTGTGAGAATGGCCATCTTCAAAAACCGATCAACCACCACAAATACACAAGCATTGCCTTGCTTGGTGGATGGAAGGCCATACATGTAATCCATCGAGATGGATTCCCAAGGCCTCTCGGGAGTAGGAAGAGGGGTGTATAAGCCTTTCTTCTTGATGGATGGCTTGGAAATGGCACAAGCAGTGAAAGATCTGATATACTTGTTGACGTCCTATCAAAGTTTTGGCCAATAAAATTGTTTCTATAGAATGGCCACAATTTTCTCCACACCAAAATGTCCTTCCATCCTACTATAATGAGCCTCCCAAATCAGCGGTGCACGCTCGTTTGCGGGAACATAGAGGTGGCCCATATGGCATAACATTCCATCTTGAATGTGAAAATCAATGACATTCACACTTGTACCCAAGATCTGATAGATGGTGGTGAAGTCAAGATCACACTGATAAAGTTGGGGCCACTCAGATGCCTCATTCCCACAAGAATGGAGCACGGTAGTGAGTGAAACAAAAAGAGGTCGACTGAGGAAGTCATCGACACAATTTGTGCTCCTTGTCTTATACTTGATGTTGAGATGGAACTGTTGCAAGTTTGTGGACAACTTTTGATGGCAATCGTTCTGCAACTTCCCCTGTGTCTATATGAACTGCAGAGGCTTGTAATCAATGTGGACGATTGTCTCCTTTCCCAGAATGTAATGTTTCCATTGATGACAAGCTTGCACAATGGAATACATTTCCTTGTTATAGGTGGGATATTTCTGGACAATATCTTAGAGTGTCTCACTATGGTATGCCACTGGATGATCGTGCTGAGTGAGAACTGTGCCTACAACATTGTCAGATGCGCCAGTATCAATCTTGAACGATTGTTGTATATCGGGTAAGGAGAGTACTGGAGATGAGAACAAGTGATGCTTCAGATCATCAAATGCTCGTTGTTGTGCCTTCCCCCATGCAAATATTTCCTTTCCACCACCCTTGGTCACTTGGCCGAGAACCCATGCAATATGGGAGAATCCCAACACGAAGCGCTAGTAGAAGTTGGCAAGTCCAAAGAAGCTCCAAAGCTCAGTTAATGTGGTTGGGTTTGGTCATTTACGGATGACTTGGATATTAGTTGGATCCACATGTACCCCATGCTCATAAAAAATGTAGCCCAAGTAGTGGACCCTGTTCATGCCAAAGGAGAATTTTTCCAAGTTGGCATATAGCTTGTGCTGCCATAGAGTGCTCAAAATATGCTAAATATGTTGCATGTGCTCCTCCCAAGTTCTTTTGAAGATGAGGATGTCATCCAGATATACCACCACAAAAGAGTTGGTGAAGGGTCTCAATACATCATCCATCAACCTCATGAAAGTTGTTGGTGCATTTGTTAAGCCAAAGGGCATGACCAACCATTCGAAGAGAACTTCTTTAGATTCAAAAGATGTCTTCCATACATCAGTCAGTTCGATGGGAACCTGGTGGTAGCTATTGTTTAGGTCAATCTTGCTGAAGAAATTTTCCCCTTGTGTTGGTCAAGAAGGTCATCAATTCAGGGAATTGGGTACTATTTCCTGACTGTGATTTTGTTTAATGCTCTGTAATCAATGCAGAGATGCCAGGTCCCATATTTCTTCTACGCCAGTACAATCGAGCTTCTGCAATGGGAGGAGTTGGGTCAGATGTGCCCCTTTTGAAGCATCTCTTTGATCTGATGCTTTATTTCCTCATTTTCCATCAGCGATCGATGATAGATTGGTCCATTAGGTAGAGGTGCACTAGGGGTTAGATCAATTGGATGCTTGACTTGGTAGTGCGTCGGTACGCTGATGGGTGAGGAGAAGATGTCTTTGTACTCTTCAACGATAATGTCCACTTGCTTCTGATACAAAGAAAGGCTCTGTGTATATTTCATGGATGTAGTGGAGACCTTCAATTACTATGAGCACGGATCACAAAGAATACTAACTTCCTGGTCTGTGAAATTAGCAGAGATTAAAGAAATAGTGGTAGGTGATGCTACCTCTAGTATCCTGTACAATTGTCTACCCAAAGTAATAATAACATTGAGGGGTCTAGACTCATACACAACAAGTCACTTCCACAAATATGTCTGTCCTAAAAGAACATCGCAAACTTCAAGGGAGAAATATCACACAATACCTCATCTTTGAAGGGATTGATGTCACAGGGAAGACGACACTGTTGGATGACGCAAATATCTCTTCCTTGGTGAAGCTAGCCGATGATTTAGGATTGCAGGTGTGGTTTCATCGAAAGGTCCAACCGCTTTATGACCTATGTTGAGATCAGGTTCTTTTGACTACCGTTATCGACAATGAAATGAAGCGGAGCCCCCATTACCCACATATGTGAGTGAAAGAGGCATTCCCCTTCCTCTGGTTCTTTTGGTTTTCTTGGTTGGACTTTGGTGGTAGTGACAGTGGCACTGGGTTTGAAATCGATAATCTGATTCCCCCCTTTTGGATTTTATTCAGAGTCATAATCTTCCTCTGACTCGAAACCTTTCAGCTCGACCTCCATTGACTGCTTGGAGTGACATTCTTCGGTGTTGTACCAAGGGATTTTATGGTACTCACACCAATTTTCTGTGTCCTTCTTCGACTTCTCATTACCCTTATTGGGTTGTGGCTTGGATTGGTTGTCCTAAGAGTGGCCATCTTTTCTCTGTCCCTTTTTTTGTGGGTTGGGGCCACCTTTTCCCTACTTCGACTGTGACGATTTTGCAGATCCAAACTCTCGCTTCTTCTGCTTAAATTTCTTCTCAATCTTGACAACATGTCTATAAGCCACACTTAATGATGCAATGTCTAGAAACCCCATTTCTATCCGAATTTATCTATGCAGATAGCCGTGATATTTTAGTGCCATATGTCATTCATAGTTTTTGATACCCAATTTGGTGCGTAGGGTATGGAAAATATTGGTGAAATATGGTACTGTCTGGTCCCTTTCCTGACACAACATGGTCCATCTTGTGTACTAGTCCTCGTAGCTTCCAACAGGGTAGTACTATTCTTTAATGACATCCCTTAAGGAATCCCATGTGGGGGAGACCAAAAATATTGTAGATTCCTTTGTGGCCCTTTGCTCAGAGTAAGTATCCCACCAGTCCTTAACACGAGGGATGGCCTTGAGGAGTGCAAAAGTAATATTTTCCCTATCGAAAAAATTGTGGACCAAAAAATACCCTTCGATCAAATTCAACCATTTATCTATAACATCTACATCTATCAGTCATTCAAATAATGGAATATAAAAATTTACTTGTACCTTGAAGGGGGTTGTGTGGCTTCTTGATGAATATGTGTCTCCTATGGGCAACCGCCGAAGGATTTGTGCAAAGTTGTCCATAATTTCATTCTTTTGTCGCACAAGGGATTCCTAGAGCAATAGTTTAAAAGGATCTTATGCTCCATCATATTTCTTCTCATCCCCCACGATTTTTTTTTTGGGCTCGACGTGACCAATCTTGCAAAGGCTCGACTAGTTCGAGTCCCAACTTCTTGTACCCAGATATTGTCAGGGACATGCACAAAAAAAACAAATGAAGAGCATACCACTCTGATACCACTGATCTGGATTTATGAGAGGAATGAAATAAATAACATATTGAATACAATAACATAGATATATGGAGAACAACAACAAATATCCAATGAACAATAACTTCTATTGAATAAAGAAAATAGGCTAAAACTGTAAAACTGCAGAACTAAAAACAACTTTCTCAAATGGTGGTAGCTATCTCTAAGAAGATATGTGGCTGCTACATGCATCCGTCTAAGTGGAATGATTACAATGAGGCTCCAAAGGCCTTTTTAACATTACTCATGAATTCCAAAAACCTAGAAATAAAAAAACCTAACCCTAGGAGATGAGACACCAAAAGTTATGTGGGCCCCGATGGGTAAGTTGGTACCTGAACTTCCCGAGGTCATAAATTTTGCATAGGACCTTCATTTTAGGCATGCAATAGCCCGTTGGAAAGTTGTTTTCGAGAAATACACATTATACCATCAAAATATTACTCCATCTATAGTTTGACCGTGGCAAGCCAAAAAAACACTGTTTAGGGCCCCAAAATAGCCCTAGAAGTACAAAAAGATGTACTGACATGAAAAATTCCTAAATAAGAAAGCTGGAATAGGTGGGAGGCCACCAATATCCACATGGATGTTGTGTATGGATTCAAGATAGCCCGAGAAGTGCAGAACCCACAATTACAAAGAAATGTCATCATTACAGAGAAACATGTTGAACTAAAAACTGTCAATAGGAGCCAATTGGAATAGGTGGGTGGCAACCAATATCCTTCTAGATCAACCTTGGTTTAGGATATCTCGAAGAAATGGAGACCTAAAACCTAGGGATGGTTGAGGATATTGTGGATCTGAGAGATCCTAGGGATTATTGCAGATTTTAGAGAGTGTGTTTAGGGTCTGAAACATATTGAACAATTCAAACATCTCCCTTTATAATTTGTAAGACTACGGTCATTAGGGAGAAGAGAGAAAGAATAGAGAGGTCGAGTGTGGCCAAACGAATGTAGAAACAGGCCAAGAAGAGTGGCCAAATGAATGTAAAAACATGCCATAGAATGTTGGAATGACCATTAAGAGGCCTTATGTTTTCCTGTGTACAATATATGTACAGTCGAGTAATGGAAATCACTCTATCTCGAGTGTTATATGGAGTTGAACAATTGAAGACCTATGTAAATTGTGTGTGCATTAATTCTCTACAAGATTGTGTGTGCATATTGATATACGTTTGAATCCCTCATAGAACAATGAAAGAAACCCTTTTGCAGGTATTGGGTAACAACAACCGTAAGATCTTGAGTATGTGTTAATCATGACCGTCAAGTTTATAGAGAAAAGGCTAAGTGATAGTCTCGATCGTTGATCACTATTTGATCAACTTATCCATATCATTTGTGTGGGATATATATGTGATAGTTAGGAAAAGAAATCTTGGCCATTGATAGCACACCCTGACCTTTCTCCCTTATGATGCAAATGAATGATTGGGATTAGATTGATGACCATAAGCAGTCCAAGAACTCGGAGTCTGAAACGACGATGAAAAACCTTCGGAATTGGTGTATTGGAGTAGAGTAGATGAAAGTGATCTGATATAAAGAGATTTGATCAATGGTGGTGATATGCACAAAAGAATTAAACCAATGGTCGAAATCCCATTGGATATCTTCCATAAGGACAAGTTGAAAAGGGTGAAGCCAAGAACCATTCCGACGACTCGGTGTTCGATACATGTGGTGATCATTCATTGAAGAGGAGATCAATGGTGATCTGAAGCACAACATACGCATGATGGAGAAGAGATCAAGCCTTCCATTCATCTTGAAGATTGATGCCTTAGAAATAGATTAGATCAATGAAATATACCGGCCTTTAACATATTAGATTGGATAGAGAGAGGACTTAAATGCAAAGAGAGGAGTCTAGAAGTTTGATATTGACATATGTCAGTGTACATATGCAACCACTCAAAGAGTGAAACATGGCCCACACAGAGGAAAAAATGTGTCAGTATCCATTCAACAGTTGGAGCATGTGAAAGTCACAGATCAAGGTGACACATGGAAGCTTAGTCAATGTTGACACGTGGTAGATCCACATCAACAATTTCATGTGGTTAGTGACATGTGATACTAGATCAAGGTCTTGTAAGTGTATTAAGAGTTGGAGTCATGTGATCTGGTCCCCACATACATCACGCTAATGTAAAAGCATCTACATAGGAGACGAAACGTGGTGACAATGTCGTGATCATTGATCATGATAGGACCAATGGATGAGATTTTATCATCCACAACATTGGGATGAGAAGGGAGTAAGTTCATGTTCTTTGGGAAGGACCGAAATCCAACATCTATGCCCATGGTTTCTTTGCGTAGTCATATGGAAGATAAGAAAAAAACATTTAGCAATTACCATGATAATATTTTGGTCACAAAGCAAGACACATGGGGATTAGTCGCATAGAGGATTAGTACCCAGGTTTAATCATTTTGGATAAGCACCATGAGGACTGATGCAATAACATAACATAGCTTTATCTCTTCCATTTCCTTTATCTACTCTTTATATTGTTGTATAGTCTGTGCTATCTTTGTTATCTTCTTTTCCAAAGATGCTTCCTCTGATACTGTGTTATCTAAGATATCTTGAAAGACTTCATTTATTTGGGTCTCCATCTGGTCTACTTTTTGTTGTGCTATCTCTTAATTCTACCCTTCCTGGTTGATGGCTTCCTTTAGTACCATATTTTCTTCCTGTGCTATTTGTAGATTCATCGCGTTAGACCTTTCTCTAGACTGAATCTCCTGTGTGACGCTAACCTATAACTTATAAAATGCCTTTGTCAGTATCTTGGGCATCACCAAGTCTAACGTTTTGATATCCTTCATGGGCTTCTGCGCTATTTCCTCATCGATGAAAAACATATCTGGTGTTATGATAAGGTTATCACTTCCCTGCACTGTGATTTGTATTGTTTCTCTGACATGTGCTCCTTCTCTTCTTGGCGTCGGTGTCTCATTTTGTTGTTGTTCCTCCTTGATCCTCAATTGTTCTAGTGCAGTTTTTACCTCATGTACTTGTTCCAAAATTGAAGCTCTATGGTTTTCTTCATTTTACCATACTTCTGACATTCGATCTTCTACTTTCGTGGTTATCAACTCTATGTCATCTGTTGTTAGTGATGTTTCAATTTGTTTCATGTGGGCCTTTTATTTCTTCTTGGTGCCACTTACTTTCTCCACTGCTCTCTTCCTTTGGGCATCTGGCTTCTTAGATGCTTCTGGCATATGTGTATTCATTTTGGTATCCTTCTCAACTTCTTCTTCCATGGTTACATCTTGTGCCTCTGTCTGCACTTCCTTTCCACTTACCTGTCTTGTCGGTCCTCCCGATGCCTGCTCTATAGCCCGTGGGCCCTGTGTAGGACCACGTTGTGACATCTTTTGTATCCTAGTATTCTTTAGAATTGAGTTGCAGGAACTATGCTATCCTGCGTCTGGACTTGTACTATTGGCATTGCTCTTGGAATATCTGGCACTTTCCACTCCTCAAGCCACTCTTGGACCTCCATTTGGATGTCCTGCATCATCACATAGTACTTCAGTTGCAACCACTCCTTGGTTGGGTCCTTCTTTGCCTGTAGACACATGTTGTGACGCAATGCGCGAAAATTCGCTATCTGTCCATACTCCTGGATAGTTTTTGGTGAGATCCTCCATGTATCTACCATGTTGTTATAAATATCTATTAATTACTGCGTGAACATGTCATTGTTGAATTTCTTTACCTTGGGATCTGTTGTGTTTTGAAGCAATGTGTAGCACGTTGCGCCACATTTTCCTGTCCTTTTCAAGAACATTGTATATGTTGGTTCGTGCCATCCCATAAGTGTAATGAGGATGAGTAACCATGAGTAGTGGAACTCAGAGCCCTAATATTGTGAATCCTTACAATATTATAGGAATGAGTTGAGTAGATACGAGGCCCAACTCATCGAGCTCCCCTTTGCGCACTGTGCCACAACTGCTACTACTCCTGCGGGCACTTCTTCTTTTTTACACTTACGCATTAATTTGAAACCGAGAAATCTGGTTGCAAAATGAGTCACAATATCATTTATGTCATTGATCCTAATTCCTCTGTCCCCCCTCTCTGTGCCATACTTTTCTTTAATCTCATTGCAGATGGATTTTTCCCTAGTCTTGTCTTCGAGGTATTGCTCCAACCTATCCCCATCTATGGGTAGCCCTATAATCTCTGCGATGAGATCAAAATTGATCGGTACCGGCCTATCCATCCATAGAATACCTCCGTGCACCCTTTCTAGCAACTTTTTAACACATCCATTTATGTATTTCCCACGCCCGAAATGCGGTATGTCTAAGAGGTTCATGATACTTGTGTTGTACAGTCCTAGGATCCATTGTGTAGGTTGCATCAGTGGCACGCCTGATGGTCCCTCTCCCCTACTCTATAGGTAGCTCTGCACTGCCAAATCTAGGAACTTTGTGGCATCTGAGACATCGTGGTTGGAGTATTTAAGGTCGTTGACTCCTCCTACCATGTTATCCCCAATTTTCACTTCATTGGGAATTTTTGGCATTACTATACTTAGATCTGCCTAAGTGCGTTGAACGCCTTGCGTACTTATTTCTACACTTAGCTTCTTTTTCCCTTGTGGGAATGATACTCCAACCTCTTACTTCATTTCCTGCTCTGGTTCTGACTCTAGGCCCTACTGCGTAGAATCCATGGCCAGTTCTGCTTCCTATGGAACTTTTCCTCTAGACGCGTCAGATTCCATCTACTTCGCTTACTCTACTAGCTTCTCGGGCTCTTTTGCAGGTTATTTCTCCTCCTTCACATGTAATGTGGTTTTCTCATATTCCGATGTGTGGATTTATTATACATCCATCACTGTCGGCATCTCACTAGTTCTTCCTTGTGGTCCCCGTGTGCTACTCACAGTGCTTCGTCCAATTTTTCTCGGTGCTCCAATCCGAGGTGGCGACATGGTGGTTAAATCCAAACTACAAGCTTTCTACTCGACGGATGGTAGTGCAATTTCACACTCTATCGCTCTTCCACTCGACTCGCCATTTTTATCCTTAGCAAAGATCATAATGGGTCAGTTTTCCCCCTCTTTCTGACTTTATAGCAGAACAGGGAAATGATAGATGTGTCGCCTAATACTTGTCACTTTTTCCCCTTTTCGTTATGTTTCCTACACACAATACCCTTTTATTCGTTAACCGTTCTTCTACATGTCGTGTTTTCGAACATTATTTTTCTTGTAGTGCCCCGTTCTTTCTGCTTAGTTCTATTCTATTAAGGCCCTCCATATGCGCTGAATTGTTTCTATTTTCTCTCTCTCTCTCTCTCTCTCTTTCTCTCTCTCTCTCTCTCTCTATATATATATATATATATTAATGTGTGGTGCTATCTAAGTACTAGGAGGTCGACTGTCTCTATACAGCTTCAATCACATCCCATTGATCATTCCTCTGAGTTTTGTACCTCCTAAATCTTTCAACTGTATAACTCCCCAATCTGTGACAGTCTTTACTTCATATGGTCCCAACCAATGCATTATGAATTTCCCTGGGTGCTGAAGAAATTTACTGTCATACACCAAGACTAGGTCTCCTTCCTTGAAACTGTTCCTTTTAATATGTTTTTCATGTCAATATTTGTCCCTTTCTTTCTGTACTTCTTGGTGAAATCTTGCTAGAATCCTATCTTCTTCTATCAACATCAACTAACTTAGCCTTTTTTTTATTGCACCTTGTTCTATCATGTTAGTGATTGTTGCTATGCATAGACTAGGTATCGAAAATTCTAGTGGCACCAATGCTTCTTGTTCATACACCAACCTGAATGGTTTGTTCCCTGTCAAGTTTTTGCATGTAGTCCTATATGACCATAATACTACTAGTATCTTCAAGTCCCAATCATCCCTGTTGACATTGCAGATATTTGTCAGTGCATTCTCTAGAATCTTATTAAAGGCTTCCACTATTCCATTTGTTTGAGGGTGATATGGTGTACTCTTTTGATGATAGACTTAAAACTCCTTAGTCATAGCCTTGATAGTATTTTTAATGAAGTGAGTACATTGGTCACTCATAAAAATCCTTGGGCATCCAAATATAGTGATCACTTGCTCAAACAAAAAGTGTGGTGTTGTCTCTGCATTGCAATCTTTTACTGGTGTTGCTTCTGCCCATGTCGTTAAGTACTCTGTCGCAATAATGATATACCTTGCTCCTGACCTCTTTGTTGGTGGATTAATTGGTCCCACAAAGTCTATTTCCCATTTGTCGAATACTTGCAAGGTTACTTGTGGTCTCAGGGGCATCTCATCCCGCCTATTAGGTTTTCCAACCCTCTGACATACATCACATTTCTGGAAGAAGTCCTTTGCATCTCTGTGAATGGTCAACCACCATAGTCCTGCATGCAATACCTTATGTGCGGTAGATTTTCTTGCATAATGTCATCCAACTATTCCCTCATGGACCTCTCCTAAAATCCTAGGTATTTCATGTTCTAGTACACATCTTCACAAGAAGTTGTCTGCACCCATCTTGTATAAGTGTCTTGCAATCAATTGATAGTCTGCAGCTCTGACTGCCATATTTTTCCTCTGCGCAGTGTTGAATTCTTGTGGCGCAGTCCATGTACTCAAGTATTGAATGATGTCAGCAAAATATTCATGAGCTACTTGGAATGAAAATAACTAGGGAAGTAATCCTCTATATTCGTAGGTTCCTCTCCATTAGTGATTCTTCACAGGTGATCAGGTCTTGCATTCAACTTCCCTAGTTTGACTATCACTTCAAAGTCAATTTACTGAAACAAAAATAACTATCTACAAATTCTCCCCCCCAACATTGGCTTATTGACTAGGTATTTGAGGGAAGAATGACCCTGTGAACATTTTAAAGTGTTTCCCAAGTAGATATTGTATGAACTTATGTAGTGCGTATACCATTTCTAAGCCTTCTCTTTCTGTAGTATTGTAGTTCTGCTCTGACTTGGATAATTTTCTTCTTGCAAATGCTATAGGATGATCTAAATCTCATGTTCCTGGCTACGCTAGAATAGATCCAAGTGCTATCATTGATGCATCTACATGCACATGAAATTTCTTTTCCCAATTTGGGAATACTAATATTGGTGTTGTTACCATATTTTCTTTTAGAGTGTCCAAACCTTACTGACAGTCCTCATTCCACTAAAATTTACTATCTTTCCTCAACAATTTCTCCATCGATGTAGTGATCTGCGCATACCCTTTTATGAAATTCCTGTAGTAGCATGTGTGTCCCAATGTTTCTCTCAATTGGCGTACTGATTTTGGTGGTGGTAAATTGACAATCACTGCAATCTTTGCAGGATCTACTAGCAATCCATGTTTGCACACTATATGGCCCAATAATATCCCAAAAGGTGTCTCAAATATGCAATTCTTGATATTAAATGATATCTGACACTGCCTGCATCTTTCCAACATCATCATTAATACCTCTACATGGTCTTTCAACAGACTGTAGATTGTCCAATCATCTAGATATATCTCTAAAAACTGATGGATGAATTCTTTGAATGCAGCTATGACTACTCTTGAGAATATTGTTGGTGCATTCTTCAATCCAAAAGGCATGAATTTTTGTTGGTAGGACCCCCATTCTGTGGAAAATGTGGTCTTGTACCTGTCTTCTGGGGCTATCTTGATCTGATGGTAGCTTGATAATCCATTTGTGAATGAGTATGCTTCCTGGAATCTTACATTCTCTAATACCTCATATGTGAAAGGGGTAGGCAAAGGGTCATGTATTCAAGCATCATTTAGCCTCCTCATATCGACACATATCCTTATCCCTCCCTGCTTCTTCTCCTGAACTACCATAGGTCTTACTCATTCAAATTCCTCCACTGGTTCTATGATTCCAACCTCCAACATTCTGTCAATTTTTGCTTATATATTGGGTTCAGTCTATATGTTTGTTGTCTGACTGATCTAGCCTCAGATTTGAGAGGCATATTCATATATCCTAGCTCTCCTGCTATGTATTTCCTCTCTATAAAGGTTGTTGGGAACAGGTCATTGTACTCATGCAGTAAATCTGTTATGATTTCTACTGTTTGCTCATCCTAGTAGTCTCCAATGCTGACCATTTTGGGATTCTCAGTTGTCCCAATTTTGAATTTCTTCACCTTTATCAGTGCAACAAACACATTTGATTCCAGAGGTGGACCTTCCACCCCTCTTTCACCTTCAAATTCTATAATCTGAATGTTGAGCATGTCATCTTGATCTGGTCTTTCTTCCTGCACACAATAACATGACAATAGTTCTTTCACTGTCTGTTTGTTCTGTTGTTGATACTCTATTATGGGTTCAACCTCTGGCTCTTGAATGAATATTACCCCTCTGATTTGTTTGAGTGTTGAATATATGTTGGGGTTCTCATGTTCAAATGAAAAAATGACTGTAAAATTCTGTTGTAACACTGTCCATTCTACAGTGCCTCTACGCAGTTCCTGTTCTACATACCAATTTGTTGGAATTCCTTCTAGTGTGTGAATAAAGTGATGAGGCCATTCTTCTGGTGGTGTCATTCTCCATAGTGTTCTACACTTCTACAAGTTTTTTGCTGGTGTTCCTTGTCCTTCATATCTCTGTAGTTGGTTGTTTCCCTGTTCTGCGCCAAACCTGATGCACAGTAATCGTTTACATTGGTACCAATCCTTTATTGTCTCTTTGTGCACACCCCACCATTGTGCAGGTGTTTCCTTGAGTGCTATGTACAGAGATAAAAGCCTCTAATTTTCTAACACTTCATCTTTGTATCTTGTGAGGAATTCCTCTAATCATTCACCCCATGAAAGATGGGAGGTTCTCTTATCTCTGTACCTACCCATATTACTACGCAGTCTATTCTTGCGCACCTTCTTGTGGAGACTTCATGTAATATGTACTACCAATTCTCCAGCCCTGTATCTGAGTCAAACGTGCATGATGTGATACTTTTCCAACTGAGTACCCCATCCGTAGTTGGATTCACATAATATTCTTCTCATGCGATGGTTCTGTATAACTGGTTAATTTCCTCCAGGTCTAAACTAGTAGGTTCTACAAACCTTTCTCCTTCTGATGGATCCAATGGCACAATGAATATGTACTCTCCTGAATCGAAAGTCATCTTCCTCATTTTTAGATTGATTATGGCCTGATTATCAAATGCTCAATCCAAGCCAAACAATGTTGGATAAGGTGTTGTGCCATACACTATTTCTATTACTTCAAAATTGACTTTAGTTCACACTCCATCCAGATCTACTGTCACACCCTTTAACCTTCCAATTGGTAGAACCCTGTGTTGATTTTCTAGTTTCAACTGAACGACTGAATATCCTAATGTGGGATCTCCCATAGACTGCCATGTCTTCTTGGGTAGTATGTTCACTTCGGAGCCTAAATCCAGTATGATATCCCCCATGTTGAAATCTCCAATGTTGGCGTTCAATTTGAAATCTCTTCTTGTTCTCCTCCTCATATGCAAATGATTAACTGTTTTTTGTTCGAGCTTTCCCTTTGTACTATATATTTCTAACATATTTTGTAACACTTTAACAGATGATGGATCATTTAGTAGTTTAACACATGATTGCAGAAAAACCTTTATGGTACTTACTTGTCCTATAGGTTGTGCTTCATTAATGTGATCCAACGATGAAGGCATCTCATACGTTGGTACATCCTGAGTATACTGTGTAGTTGATGTAGATGAAATATCTAGCTTCAAGAATTGTTTTCTAGCTTGCTTGAATATCTCCTTTTCATTCTACACATCAAACTGCTTCTGTGGTTCAACGTTCTTCTTTACCCAACAGGTGTTGTGTTGGATCCTGTCTTACTGCGTCATCTCCTGTCTTAGCTCCTCTACATGTAACTATGTTGATATTTCTTCCATCATCCCTTGCTTCTGCAGAAATCCACTGAACATTCTGATTTCTTTGATTTCTCTTTTCCTGGATCTTCCCCAATAGTGTCAGATAGTCTTATGTGTCATGGTCGGATGCACGACAATACATACATGTCAGAGGTGGAAGTGGGAATTCTCTTGCATAGTGTCCTGGTTGTTGACAGTTATGGCATACCACTAGTCCTCTGCCTCTTCCAAAGCCTCCTCTACCTCATCATCCACCTCTGTAGCGAACTTGATCTCCTTGCGGTGCATTGTACTATGGCACCTAGTTATACTATGAAATATTATATTTTGGCTGCGCAGTATTGTACTGCGGTTGTGCAGTGTTATATTTTTTTGGTGTGTTTTTATATGGGGATGGTACTTGGTTAAATTGTGTTGCAAATTTCCCTATCATCATCTCTTCTTTCACCCTATAGGTTTTTGATGTTCTTTCCCTCATCAACTCCATTGTCTTGCAATCTTTGTCATCATGGCCTACTGAATTGAAAAAGTTGCAATATGAACTCTTAGGCATTGTCTGGTGTTTTTCATCATTGGATAGTGATATGGATCATGCCCCCGTGTCTTACAAATCTCACACCATAGTCCTCCTGATGAAAAAGGGCTCGGCAGTCCTGTTTCCATGTACTGCACAAACGTTGGGCATTTGTTCTTATGGTGTCCTGCTATCCTACATGTGGTACACCAAACAACTTCTCTTTTGTCCTTACTCATGTTCTGGTTTAATTGAATGTTATATTCTCCAGGTCTTCCTTGAGCTCCTCTATTGCTGGATCTATCTTCTAATATTGATTCTCTTCTAGTTGCAAGGATTCCTGCAAAGCGTCTTCCTGGGTCTGAAACTTCTTCTATCTCAAGGGGTATTTCAAATGTGGTAGCTGTGAATTGACAAACAAATTCCTATGTTGCATATCTATCATGACACACTTCAACTTTCCCTTCAATCGTTTGAATCTCTAGTCTATCTCCCAGAAATATTATCTTGGTTTCTTCCTGATCTTTATCATCTCATTCATGTATTGATCCTCTGAGCTAGGCTTCTGGAATTCATTTATCAACAACTTCTTGATATCCCCAATCGTTCTAGTTGTTCCTGGTGGACTATTTGCAGCTAATCTCATGTACCAATCTAGTGCATGATATCTTAGCGTGATGGATAGTTGTGCAAGTTTGGTATCCTCATCTGTGATATGATTTTCTTCCCCGATATTTTCACAGATAAAAAAGTTCTTTTTAGGGTCCTCCAATGCCTCTCCCTTGAATTCTGGTAACCTGATGGTGGGATCATGTCCTACCATCCTGAATGTTGAACTAAGTCCTCCGTGCGGTGTATATCCTTGACTACTGCTTCTTGAACTGGCTCCCCCAGTTGTTTCTCCCTGTGTAGATGTACTTCCTGCTATGTTTCTTCCACCAAAACTTGATTGTCTAAACGATGGTGTTCTTTCTAGTGTATTAGTCGCACATGGATTTATGGGTTCCACACTAACATTGATATGGATAGGATTTATGCCTCTGGTTTCTTCTCTTGGACCTCTTGTCTTCCTTTCATATGTCGCATGCAATATTTCCTCAATCTGCTCCACATCCCGAAGATCCTCTACCTCGTCTTCATCACTTTCCAAGCCTTCCCTCATGGCTATGGCTCTCTTCTTATTATTTATATTATATTGGTAGGGTACTCCACTGCACGTTCTTCCAGCTGTGACATGATCTTCTCGATCTTGTCTTCCTCCATCATGATTGGATCTAAGGCCTCCTCCTTCTTTCCTTTATCCATCTCTTCCTCCATTTCTCTGTCTCTTGTCAGTGCTTCCCCCCTTCCCCCATGCACACAAGGAAGTTTAGTTGTCTGAGGCAATTGTCATTACAACTTTGTTATATAGTAACATCTTGATGGAAGTGTACAATGATCTGATATACCTACCTTGAGGTCCCTTCAGGAACTCTTGCTTTGCTTTGTTGTAAGACTTCACAGTATCTACTGCAAATTTTGTGATAAATTCTACAACAATGATGTCTGACCATAAATCTACTACACGCATAAACTTATTGTCAACTTGTTGTAATTACACGATCTCCTCAGGATTCCATTCTATCTGTCGGATCTGATTTGTAGGGTGGTTGTCTTTAAACCTCAATATCCACTCCTACAACACATACGTGAAATCACAAAAAAATACTTCATGCAAGTCGTTGAATACGTACTTCTCTAAATATTTGTGTGGTGTTAACTTCGGGTTTCTGTTATCTTTCTGCGCTAATTCCATCTCCTTTGTTTTCAACTAGATATCGATATCTGCCTTCGTTGGGTTCCATGGTCTCAACATCCCCTTTTATATTCTCATTATTTTATTCGTTGTGTCATCATATCTTCATGACTCTTCAACAAATCTCATTCACTCAACCCCTTTCCGTTCCAACTGACAACAACACCATTTGTTGGTTTTCTACTTCGTCCTGGATATCATTCTTGGGTTGACCCTTTTTTAGGTCCTTCTTTGGTTTCCAACAAAATCCTCCTTAAAAACTATCGACCCTCCTGGTAACCCAGAAGGCAACACAGTGCACAAGATGCACTGCACAGTCTCACCCGAGATAGTTCTTTGGGGTGGTTTCAACACTCAGGTGCTTGCAGCCTGGGAATGAGTGGGGATCTATGATTGCACCCTTTGTTATCTTCATTCATTTACTAGCTCATACATATAGATTAATTATATATCATTCTTACTCATGTATGTAAAATATAAGATCTAACTAATTCATTCATTCATTCATTTATCTAACATCTAATCATCAACATCAAGAAGATACATAACATTCAGTCACCTAACACATTGTATACCGTGGTTTACCCCTCCTGGGCTACGCCCACAAAGATTTAGTTATTTTTCTCTTCTATTATCTTTGGTCCAAAACTATAGCGTCGCGCGCATTACAACTCTTCATCTAAATAGGCCGAGATCTTACAATGAGGCGGATTAGAATGCACCAGGCTCCTCATCCTGTGATCTAACCCTCAATATCTACCCTCATTACTCTTTTCATCTCAAGAACAACATAACTCCCAACTGAGAATAATTGAATCGAACCAATCGACCAACCCCAACCTAGACCTCCTAGGTACCTATTTATACATATTTTCGACTTACCAACCTTTACATTCTCTTTCCAAAACCCTAACCCTATCCTGGATAGGTCTTATTGCATGTGTGCCTCGGATGCCTTCCTCTTCTGCATGCATGTTTTTTTTACACGTGTTGCTTTTCCTGCATGCGCGTCTGCCTTACACGTGCTGATCCTTCTCCATGTGCATCTTCCTCCCACATTGTGCTTTTCCCTCAAAGTTGGCATGCACCCAATAGGTATTCATCAATTTGATATTGAGCTGGGCATATTTTTAATCACAACATTGCACCTATGGGTATTGAGATCCCTGAGGGGGTCTTCATCATTTGGTATCAAAGTGTGGCAATTGGTTTCATCAATTGGTATTAGAGCTAATTCAAAATCTCTTTGAAAAGGAAATTTCCCATTGCAAAAGGAGTATTATGGAGATCATTGTTCAGAGGATAAGAGCTAAGGTGAAGTTCAATAGAAGGAAATCTGAGCAGATTTTGCAGGCAGGCAAAAAAAGGAATTGGATACATAATTCCTTAGTGGGTTACTGCAAAATCATTGGATAGGGAGTTGTCCATTCAAGTACATTTAATGTGGAGGATAAGATCATGTATAGATCTTGTAGGTATTGAGTCTAGTAATTTTTTAGTTAACTCTGGTTATAAAAATTGTGAATGCGGGTAGTAGAGAAGGAGTGGTAGCAACCCTTACAACAAGTAGAGTTGTGACAAAGAAAGAACAGTTAGTGGCAAAACCTTGCAACAACATATGCTATAATTTCTTCCTGTTGGAGATTGGAAGTAAGGAGGAAAATTGGAGTTCTAAGAGGGAGTGAGTAGGTGCAGAAGCCAGAGAGTAGCAGAGGAGTGCTCAAAGGGTTCCAATGGAGAGGACCAATAATACCAAAATGCCATAGCTCAAAGGAAGCTTGGTGAGGTATTAAGTGGCAAGTAGAGAAGATTCAAGAATTTCTACAAAGAGAGGCTTGAAGAAACTCATAGTGGACTAGGAGAAGCTCATAGAGGAAAGAGGATAATGACTGTTGATGCTCATTATATAGGTTTTGGAAGAATCCACATTAGAGGAAAGGATAATTCCAAGGAAAATGGCATAAAGAGGACGAGTCAATAGGAGATTGAAAGAGAATTAGTTGAGTTAAGAATAAAAATCAATTACATTGGACAACTGTTGCAGAGGAAAATAGAGGAAAATCAAAGAAAAATATGGGATCTAAAGAAAATAGTCAAGTGGCATGCAATGCAATTATTTACAAGGAAGATGAGGAGAAGCTTGATGAACTTGAAGCACAGGTTGAGTGCTTGGATGAAGAAGGGGAAACTGAGAGGAGATGAGTTCAGATAGAGGTCACTTGCAGAGGAAGGAGTTCACTTATGTTAACCATAGCAAGGATTATTCCTTGATGAAGATGATGAGGAAGTAGAGAGACCTGTTGAGAGAGTCTCATGGGCTATGTGGAGAGTTTAGATCAGCATGAGAATGTGCTGATAGAGAAAGAAAATGAGGCTAAGGAGCCTTATGTTTTTAAATAAGATATTTTGTGTATGTTTGCAAGTATTGAATAAAGAGAAGGCATACAAATTCATAATTTTGTGACAGAGAGGGAGGAGACGACATTGTCTCATGAAGATGATGAGTACCTAGATCACTTTTTATTATGTGATGTAGATATGGAGGAGAAGTTGCAGGAACTTTTTGTTGTAGAGAACAAAGAATAATTTGAAGGACAACACTATGATATAATGCTTACTGATTTTGATGAAGAACTTAGGATGCTCGAGGACCGGTTGATCAATCCAAGGATTGATAAAGAGGGCCGCATTATAGTTGTAAGTACATAGTCTTCATGAATTCTTAGCTACAACATTGAATATGAGAATATAATTTAGTTTTTTGCAGAGGAGTTGAATATCTCAAATACTTTGAGATGGAGATATGAAGACGACATGCAGTAACCAATGAATAACAACTACAACAACAAATTTTGACAACAAGTTTGCAATAGTATGTACTAGATAGAGTATAGACTAGACATGGATATTGAAGAAATAAGGACGTTGATGATGAAGATGTTTAAGAGAAGACATCCTAAAGTAAATAATATTTACATTAAGTACAGAGCAAATGGACAGTTGCAAGAAACAAAAATGCAGCAAGGAAGCAAGGAAAGCAAGCAACAACATAAAGTATGGGACCTGGGAGGACTTTAGTGATGGAACTCATGATTAGGAGATCATGAACAATTGTGTTCCTTCGGAGTCTGATGCAGGAGCATTATGCCTCCAAAAATGAGCACCTTTGATTAGAACTAGAGGTATTTACTTTTACCAAGGGAGTGGGTTCCCTAAGCATGGATTATTGTAATTTCTATGTCAATTGAGTTCTATAGGTCATGTATGAGAAAGGTTTTGTTGAGTTGAGTTTTATTTTTAATTGAATCTGCCTTGGTTTAGCAGATCTTGAAGGAATGGAGACCTAGAACCTAAGGATGGTTGAGGATATCGTGGATCTGAGAGATCCTAGGGATTATTGTAGATTTTAGAGAGTGTGTTTAGGGTATGAAATTGATTGAACAGTTCAAACATTTCCCTTTATAATTTGTAACCCTACGGGCATTAGAGAGAAGAGATAAAGGATAGAGAGGTCGAGTGCGACCAAATGAATGTAGAAACAGGCCAAGGAGAGTGGTCAAATGAATGTAAAAACATGCTAGAGAATGTTGGAAAGGCCGTTAAGAGGACTTATGTATTCATGTGTACAATATATGTACATTTGAGTAATGGAAATCACTTTATCTCGAGTGTTATATGGAGTTGATCAATTGAAGACATTTGTAAATTATATGTGCGTTAATTCTCTACAATTTTGTGTGTGCAGATTGATCTGAGTTCAAATCCCTCACAGAACAATGAAAGAAACCCTTTTGCAGGTAGCAACAATTTTCATATATTGAGTATGTGTTAATCATGACCGTTGGGTTTATAGAGAAAAGAACATAGTTACCAACTTAACAAGAACTCTCTAGAGTTCTCATTTTTTCAGCGTGGCTATTTTTACCCCTGAATCAAAAAGTGGTGCTACCAGTAACACCTTTTTTTTATGGTGGTTAAAATTCGAACCTATTCAAACCCATTGCATTGACAACTGATGTCATTGTGGATAAAGACTTTAAAATTGACCCTTGAATTGAAAATTGATGCTACTAGTAGTACCAAGTTGTTTTTTGGAGTTAAAATTATAGCCCAATTGAAACTATGGCCTCGATAACGACTACCATCATTGATAAACAACTCAAAAATCAAGTCAAAATTAACTCCTAAATAATTGCTTATATATATATATATATATATATATATATATATATATATA
>JZKD02S0723958.1:4310-15041 GCA_000966675.3 Picea glauca
GTGATATGGAAGTAGTCTTCACTGAGGCACTACTTAAATCTTGTACTTCTTTGGTCTTATTTGCCTTGCTGGGCCCAGGTGTATCTTGCGCAGTTTTTATGCTGTCTATGTCAGATATCTCTACAGTGTCTGCTGGAATAAGGAGGTTCGTCGACCACTCCTTAGTGATCTCTTTCAAGTCCTCCTCCATCATCTTGTAGTATGAATGCAACTATTTCTTATGTTCATCTGTGTGCGTTCTAATATAAATGAAATGAAAATCTGCGTTGAACTTCATCGAAGGCCGAAACTGGTGTAGAGTGTTCAAAGTCATGCGAGGCTCGGAATCGATGGCTATCTCCAGCTGAATGTAGTATGTATGGAACATAAAATTTTACTCCCATTGCTTATTCATGTCACTTGAATACCACAATGTACTGAACTTCGCGGCCAGTGGTTCAAATGACTTGATGTCCGGGAAGGTCACACCTTTCGGCATCTCCCAGGAAATAAAAGTGATCAAGATCAATAGCCAGTTGAAATGAAATTTGTACCCTTGATCCTGGGATTCTCTGTATTCGAGTTCTAATTGGTTCACTAGGTACTTCGCCCAATTCATCTGAAGTCCTTTTGTGCACTTCCCTGCGAGGTCGACTACAAAACTAGTGACTTGGGTGGGTCAGTTTTTTCCTACTAACTTCCCTGCAGTCAATTGACAGGCGAGGAGCACTGCACCACTCTAAATAGAAGATACTTTGTAACCTCGCGTTCCCTTCTTGACATCGCCATAGGTTTCCTTGATCCTTTGTGCTAGAGCACAATCCATGGTTTTTCCAGGGTAAAAATCTTGTGGATCAAGTCCTTGCATACTAAGCCTGGTGATCCAATTGATCAATGTTAGATCCACTATGATACAAAGGTTTAACCATAAATAACTTCCATGGTAACAAGACAACAACAACTTGACACATGCATTTACCTCCTGGTGTCATCTGAAGTGAGGAATCTTCAAGACATTGAGTAGGGTGGACTGCGCGAGGTTCATAGTCGACAACTGGGGGATTATCTTTGAATTATTTTGCTTAGTCTAGGTCAGGTACTTATGTGGGGTGAGCATGTCGTAAACTTTTCAATCTCCAAGGTTGAAGTCACTAAACTTCAATGCCGCAATCTTATCTTGGTCTACTCGAACTGCACGTATCCTCTTCGGGAGGTACGCTGTAACCAAGGTGTATTCAAAATATCTGGGCATGTTGTCTTGATTTAATACGCCGCTCAGAGGTGGAATATAGGCAAGCAATATGGTCGAGATCAATTTAGCATTCGCTAGATCATCCCTGTGCTTGGTTCGCTTTTGATCAGATGGTCGGGATGGTCCAGCTCCGTGAGCAGTGGATGGAGAGGCTGGTAGTCCTCTCGTCGATGATGCTTGTACACCTGTAGACATCAATATGACCCTTTCAGTCATGAGGTTTATCAAAACTTCTTCAACAACATTCTCTACAACGCTCAATTCATCCGACATACACACTCAGGGTTAACATTCTCAACTTCGGGGAATAACTTAGACACTACAATAGGATATAAAGTAAGAGTGCGATGATCACTGTATAAAATTGACTTAGTCTGCGGGCTCAAACTCTCAGTTGGAAAAAGTGTTCTCAGTTCATGGCATGGCGAAATAAATAGGTAACTTGGTAATGAGTTGCTTGCAACGAGTATGAAGCCTTCATTAACTCTATTTTGTTCGTTATGGCGTGGTCCAACGATCTGATGGCGAACCATAATTTCCTTTCTTTCCTTTTGGAGCGTCGATCAAATGGTTATAACGTCTCCAATGGCTATATTGCTTCGCCATGATGAAGTGCCATGTGTCGTTGTTATGATATCCCAGTGAAGCTCCAATTTTTCAAAATTTTCTTCTATAAGGTTTCCTCTGGAACCTTCTGCAACTTGTCGATCTTATCTCTCTTCTTAATTAGCTTTCTAGCCTTCTTTCCAGTGAGCTTCATCTAGGTATGTATTTTTCCATTCTAATTCTCATCTTCTTTTGACATAGTGACTTTGCGTTGTTGAGATCCTTTACTAAGATTCGAGGGTGATCCTTCTTCTTTATCTGGAATAGGTGCTTTAGTCTTCCGTGGGTATTCTAATGTTCTTTCAGCTTCGACATATGGGTCTATGGTGTTAAATAGCTTCGATCTGTTTTCATTTTCTTCAATCAAGTGTGCGATCTTTCTAGTCATGAAATCTTTTAACTCTTGTTTCTTCTGCTCCAAAACTTCTTCTTCTTCTTGCCTTCTGGCCTGATCTCTCTCAATCCAAGGTTTTCCTAGTAGCATGGTAAATGGGACACTGTTCTCAATAAATTTAATAATCTCAAAATCTTCCTCTGTTGAAGTTCCATTGGCATTCATAAGTATCTGCGCAAGCCTTCCACATAGGTTTATCTTCTTTCCTCTAAATAACCCTATTACTCTCAAGGAAGGAGTCATAGTAGGCTTCCCTAAAAGTTGCCAAGTTCTTTCTGTCATGATATTCACCTGTGTTTCTTCATCTAGGACACAATCAATGTTGAAGTCTCCTATTCTTTCTTTAATGCATTCTTTTTCTTTGAATATCTCTGATAAAATGACATGTTGGTGGTCATTCAGGGTTTATTTCATCTGTAGAAACACTTTCTCTGATTCTTTCTAGGGTCCTTCCATAACCTTAGTTTCTAGATCTGCCTTAGGTTTTTCTTGATTTAGATTCATTCCTTCAAGATTAACAATCATTCTAGGTCAATCCAACACTTCATGGTCCATAGCTTTGCAACAAATACAACTAGATATTCTCACAGGGCATTCCTCAACAAGATGTCCTGGTCTTCTGCAACAGTAACAGAGGGTTAATATTCTCTTTCTTTTAAATGATCCCCAACTTCTCCTGTACTATGCGCTAGAATCATAGGAGATAACCTGCAACAAGTTCTTTCTATATTCATGCATCCATTTGTTAGTCCAAAGATTCTTTCTATGCATAGGTATAACATATCTTTCACTATTCTTATCAGATCTATTTATAGCAAACCTTCTTTCATTCATTAGTACTCTAGTTTTTAAGCTAGGACAAAATCTATCAAAATTACCTAGATCCATATTTTAAAAAACAAAATTTCCACTTATCTTACTTTTACAGAGCACAAAGCTTTCAGATCTAGAACTTTTCAAATATATTTACCTTTATCAGAGCA
This sequence comes from Picea glauca, assembly GCA_000966675.3. Lineage (NCBI taxonomy): Eukaryota > Viridiplantae > Streptophyta > Pinopsida > Pinales > Pinaceae > Picea > Picea glauca. The sequence continues at coordinate 7,525 of JZKD02S0723958.1, forward strand.
CAGAGTTTTCATATCTTACCTCTTTTAATAAAAAATTCTAACTTTTTCCTTTCTCGGAGCACAAAGCTTCCAAGTCTTACCTATTTTCTTCAAATCAGACTTCTTTTCTTTAGCACATAGCTTTCCAAACTAATTAGAGTACTGCGCACTTAGAGAGACATGTCTATGCAGAGAGATTTCATAATTCCAAGACATATCTTTGCACAAAGCTTCTTCTTTCTCAGTTCCCATCAATCACAGTTTCATGTCCCAACAATGGAACTATTTGTTGGGCATAGGGGAAGACCCAGGGTTCAACACTATAGAAAAACACCAACAAAACCCTAACTACCGACCCTTTTGGCAACACCTGTGAAGCAAATGAAGTCTCACCAGAGGTAGAAGCAGGGGTGGTTATAGGACCTGGGTGTCTGTAACCTTAGTTGGGACACATATCTGTGATTATAACACTAAATAGAGAACTTAGCAGTTAACATTCATCAATACTTGACCAATATCAACTTCACAGATAAAACAGACCATCGGATGATTCACCTAGGTCTAATGTATATAAGCACTTTATCATAAATAGGTAGATTAGATCTAGCAGATAAAGCACTAAGAAAATTCATAAAGGTAAGATATAACATTCTTACACATCATTAGCACAAAGCATAAGAATATTTTTCTATCTCTATCAAAGCACTTAACAAGAGAATAAATAAACACATCATGGCAAAGCACAAATCAATACAAAAAAGTATTTACATGGTTCACCCCCACCCCGGGGCTACGTCCACCAACTCTTCTTCTTTATTGTCTTCAATCAATCAATTACAATCACAATGCCATCAAAATCCTACTACGCCTAGGACAGGAGATATACGCACCTCACTAGATCCTCCCTCCTCGCGTTATAGCACAAAGCCTTCCACAATCTGTTACAACCACTTGCACTTAGCTCTGCAAGTCTCTCCCAGTTATGCATAAAGAAATTACAAACCACAATTGCACTTAGCACTTAGGTCATTGGCCTTTTATCACATAGATACCTCTTCTTCTTATATTGCCTAGGCATCTATTTACACTTTATAAAATAGGCCTAAACATGGGTAAACCCATGGGTCGATATCCCATTCCCATTACATAATCCCATAACCCAAAAAGGAACCAAAAAGGGGTCGAGATCCCACGATCTCTGCTTCGTTTTGCGTTCCTCCATCGACAGGCTGTCGAAGTCCCAAAATAGGTCAAACTTGATCAATATCCCTCAAAACTTGGTCAAGGGCCAACAAAAAGGGTATTGTTTTGTCCCTAACTTTTCGAATAGAGAAAATATTACTTTTGCACTCCTCAAAGCCATTCCCCATGTCAAAGATTGGTGGGAAACTTTCTGTGAGCAAAAGGAAACAGAGGAACCCTCATTATTTATAGTCATGGCCACCTGGGATTCCTTTAGGGATGCTATTAAGGAACAATACTACCCTGTCGAAAGTTATGATGACTTGTATACCAAATGGACCACACTGCGACAAGAAAGAGACCAAGCAGTGCTAAATTTCACAAATATCTTTCATACCTTGCACACCAAGATGGATATCAAAGATTCAGAGTGAAATCTAGTGCTCAAGTATTGTGGCGCTATGCATATATAAATCCATACCAAAATGGAATTTTTGGACGTCTCATCCTTGGGTGCGACCTATCGATATGCTGTCAAAATCGAGCAGAAGATGAAACAAAAGATGCTGCAATTTGGGCCTAGGAGCCTCTCACAACAAAAGTGAGGAGAGGGTGGCCCCAACCCACAGAAAAAAGGATAGAGAAAATATGGATAGTATCAGGGAAACCAGTCCAAGCCGCAAGCAAAGGACACTTGAAATACAAAGAAAGATACCGAGAAGTGGTGCGACTTCCATAAGAGCCCTTGGCATAACAATGCTAACTGCCGCTCAAATAAGTCGTTGGTGGCCAAAGAGAAAGCCTTTGAATTAGATGCGGGTTCAGACTCTAAGCCAGAACCAAAAAGGGCAAGAAAAATCATTGATGTGGAACCCAATGCTACCGTTGCTACCACCAAGCTCCATCCTGGTGAACCAAACAAGCCAAAAGAAGGAGAATGCCTCTTCCATTCACAGATGTGGGTAAAAGGAACCCCACTGCACTTCATCATGGATATCAGTAGCCAGAAGAACCTCATCTTAGCAGAGGTCATTAAGTGACTAGCCCTGCCAACAACACCGTACCCACAACCCTACACCATTGGATGGCTCCGCCAAGGAAGTGATCTCTGTGTCATCCAATAGTACTGACTGTCATACGACATCAAGCCCTTCAAAGACAAGGTATTGTGTGATGTTTCTCCTCTCAAAGTTTTTGATGTTCTTTTGGGCCAGCCTTATTTATGGAAACACCATGTTGTATATGAGTCTATGCCTCGTAGTGTTATTATTACTTTGAACAGGAAATTGTACAGGATACCCGAGGCAGTCCCACCTAGTTCTATTTCCCTGATATTTGCTAAGAAATGCAGGAAGGTCATCTCTGAGATGGGGAATTTTTTCTTCTTCGTGATTCACTCCCATAATAATAAAAATATCATAGCCACATCCAGGGTCTCTTCGGTCGACCTCTCCACATAACAGAAGAAAGTATATAAGGTTGTGGAAGAATACTTAGATATCTTCTCTACAACTATTGGGGTACCTCTGCACTGCCAGGTCAAGTACCCCATCGATCTGATCCCCGGTGCACCGCTTCCCAATGGACCAGTCTATTTTCTCTCTCTGTTAGAGAATGAGGAGATCAAGCGACATATATAAGAGCTTCTCCACAAGGGGCACATCCGTCCCAGCTCAACACCTTGCGGGAGACCAATCGTGCTAGTATAGAATAAATATGGAACATGGCGACTCTGCATTGATTACTGAGCTCTGAATAAAATAACAGTCAGAAACTGGTACCCGATTCCACAAATCGACGACCTCCTTGATCAATTCACGGGGGCCAAATACTTTAGTAAGATTGATCTGAAGTCTGGCTACCATGGGGTCTTGATATAATAGACAGATGTATGGAAAACCGCCTTCAAGTCAAAGGAAGGCCTTTTTGAATGGTTGGTCATGCCCTTTGGGTTGACAAATTCTCCAACCACTTTCATGAGGATGATGGATGATATCCTGTGACTATTCACCAATACTTTTGTGGTGGTGTATTTGGATGACATTCTCATTTACAACAAGACTTGGGCAGGACATGTTCAACATGGACAGGGTCCATTACCTAGGCTACATAATTGATCATCATGGTGTACATGTGGATCCATCCAAGATCCAAGTCATTAGTGACTGGCCAACCCCAACCACACTCATTGAGCTTCAAAGCTTCTTGGGCCTTGCCAATTTCTACCGCAGATTCATGTTGGGATTCTCCCATATTGCATGGGCCATTAGCCAAATAACTAGGGGTGGCGGTAAGGAGAAATTTGCATGGGCTCGGTCCCAACAACAATCGTTCGATGATTTGAAGCAACACTTGTGCTCAACCCCATACTTTCAGTACCAGACTTGCAACAACTCTTTGAGATTGAGATAGATGATTCATACTATGCGGTGGGCATCATTCTCTCTCAGCACGGCCACTCTGTGGCCTATCATAGTGAGACACTATCAGATGTTGTCTGTAAGTACCCTACTTATGACAAAGAAATGTACTCCATTGTGAAATCCTTCCACCANAGAGGGTTAATATTCTCTTTCTTTTAAATGATCCCCAACTTCTCCTGTACTATGCGCTAGAATCATAGGAGATAACCTGCAACAAGTTCTTTCTATATTCATGCATCCATTTGTTAGTCCAAAGATTCTTTCTATGCATAGGTATAACATATCTTTCACTATTCTTATCAGATCTATTTATAGCAAACCTTCTTTCATTCATTAGTACTCTAGTTTTTAAGCTAGGACAAAATCTATCAAAATTACCTAGATCCATATTTTAAAAAACAAAATTTCCACTTATCTTACTTTTACAGAGCACAAAGCTTTCAGATCTAGAACTTTTCAAATATATTTACCTTTATCAGAGCACAGAGTTTTCATATCTTACCTCTTTTAATAAAAAATTCTAACTTTTTCCTTTCTCGGAGCACAAAGCTTCCAAGTCTTACCTATTTTCTTCAAATCAGACTTCTTTTCTTTAGCACATAGCTTTCCAAACTAATTAGAGTACTGCGCACTTAGAGAGACATGTCTATGCAGAGAGATTTCATAATTCCAAGACATATCTTTGCACAAAGCTTCTTCTTTCTCAGTTCCCATCAATCACAGTTTCATGTCCCAACAATGGAACTATTTGTTGGGCATAGGGGAAGACCCAGGGTTCAACACTATAGAAAAACACCAACAAAACCCTAACTACCGACCCTTTTGGCAACACCTGTGAAGCAAATGAAGTCTCACCAGAGGTAGAAGCAGGGGTGGTTATAGGACCTGGGTGTCTGTAACCTTAGTTGGGACACATATCTGTGATTATAACACTAAATAGAGAACTTAGCAGTTAACATTCATCAATACTTGACCAATATCAACTTCACAGATAAAACAGACCATCGGATGATTCACCTAGGTCTAATGTATATAAGCACTTTATCATAAATAGGTAGATTAGATCTAGCAGATAAAGCACTAAGAAAATTCATAAAGGTAAGATATAACATTCTTACACATCATTAGCACAAAGCATAAGAATATTTTTCTATCTCTATCAAAGCACTTAACAAGAGAATAAATAAACACATCATGGCAAAGCACAAATCAATACAAAAAAGTATTTACATGGTTCACCCCCACCCCGGGGCTACGTCCACCAACTCTTCTTCTTTATTGTCTTCAATCAATCAATTACAATCACAATGCCATCAAAATCCTACTACGCCTAGGACAGGAGATATACGCACCTCACTAGATCCTCCCTCCTCGCGTTATAGCACAAAGCCTTCCACAATCTGTTACAACCACTTGCACTTAGCTCTGCAAGTCTCTCCCAGTTATGCATAAAGAAATTACAAACCACAATTGCACTTAGCACTTAGGTCATTGGCCTTTTATCACATAGATACCTCTTCTTCTTATATTGCCTAGGCATCTATTTACACTTTATAAAATAGGCCTAAACATGGGTAAACCCATGGGTCGATATCCCATTCCCATTACATAATCCCATAACCCAAAAAGGAACCAAAAAGGGGTCGAGATCCCACGATCTCTGCTTCGTTTTGCGTTCCTCCATCGACAGGCTGTCGAAGTCCCAAAATAGGTCAAACTTGATCAATATCCCTCAAAACTTGGTCAAGGGCCAACAAAAAGGGTATTGTTTTGTCCCTAACTTTTCGAATAGAGAAAATATTACTTTTGCACTCCTCAAAGCCATTCCCCATGTCAAAGATTGGTGGGAAACTTTCTGTGAGCAAAAGGAAACAGAGGAACCCTCATTATTTATAGTCATGGCCACCTGGGATTCCTTTAGGGATGCTATTAAGGAACAATACTACCCTGTCGAAAGTTATGATGACTTGTATACCAAATGGACCACACTGCGACAAGAAAGAGACCAAGCAGTGCTAAATTTCACAAATATCTTTCATACCTTGCACACCAAGATGGATATCAAAGATTCAGAGTGAAATCTAGTGCTCAAGTATTGTGGCGCTATGCATATATAAATCCATACCAAAATGGAATTTTTGGACGTCTCATCCTTGGGTGCGACCTATCGATATGCTGTCAAAATCGAGCAGAAGATGAAACAAAAGATGCTGCAATTTGGGCCTAGGAGCCTCTCACAACAAAAGTGAGGAGAGGGTGGCCCCAACCCACAGAAAAAAGGATAGAGAAAATATGGATAGTATCAGGGAAACCAGTCCAAGCCGCAAGCAAAGGACACTTGAAATACAAAGAAAGATACCGAGAAGTGGTGCGACTTCCATAAGAGCCCTTGGCATAACACTGCTAACTGCCGCTCAAATAAGTCGTTGGTGGCCAAAGAGAAAGCCTTTGAATTAGATGCGGGTTTAGACTCTAAGCCAGAACCAAAAAGGGCAAGACAAATCATTGATGTGGAACCCAATGCTACCGTTGCTACCACCAAGCTCCATCCTGGTGAACCAAACAAGCCAAAAGAAGGAGAACGCCTCTTCCATTCACAGATGTGGGTAAAAGGAATCCCACTGCACTTCATCATGGATATCAGTAGCCAGAAGAACCTCATCTTAGCAGAGGTCATCAAGCGACTAGCCCTTCCAACAACACCGTACCCACAACCCTACACCATTGGATGGCTCCGCCAAGGAAGTGATCTCTCTGTCATCCAATAGTACTGACTGTCATACGACATCAAGCCCTTCAAAGACGAGGTTTTGTGTGATGTTTCTCCTCTCAAAGTTTGTGATGTTCTTTTGGGCCAGCCTTATTTATGGAAACACCATGTTGTATATGAGTCTATGCCTCGTAGTGTTATTATTACTTTGAACAGGAAATTGTACAGGATACCCGAGGCAGTCCCACCTAGTTCTATTTCCTTGATATTTGCTAAGAAATGCAGGAAGGTCATCTCTTAGATGGGGAATTTTTTCTTCTTCGTGATTCACTCCCATAATAATAAAAATATCATAGCCACATCCAGGGTCTCTTCGGTCGACCTCTCCACTGATCCGAAATCGGATCCAGGAGCCTGTCAGGGCATGAAAAATGCTCAAAAATGAAAGTGCTTGGAATCCGACGAAACCAAGACCATGACGTCCGGCTCGTCTTCCTGATTCCGGTGGTATAATTTTTATCGCAAACGGAGTCCGTATGAGGAAGATATCGCATTCTGTCCGCCGAGCCAAACAGGCAAAATTTTGGACGCTGACTGTACCTGTCCGTACAGTCTGTACAGACACGTGTCAGTCAGTACAGCTGACGTGGCGGCGTCCGTACAGCGACGTGGCAGCATCAGGAGACGACACGTGGCAGGTCCGTACAGAACACGTGGCAGCCCCAGAGCGTGACACGTGGCAGGCGTTTTTGGCATTTTTGGCGCGCACTCGGACCAATCCTGGAGTGACACGTGTCACCACTGGGAGGGTGACACGTGGCACGGATGACGTCAGCGAGTGACGTGGAAGTGCTGACGTGGCGTACGACAAGGCTGATGTGGCGACTGACGTAGCAGATGACGTGGCAAGTTCTGGTTGGCTGATGGTGGTCGAATGTGGTATTGACACGTGGCAGTTCATTGTCGAATGAAAAGGTGCCACGTGGCCCAATGAGGGGCTGCCACGTGGCACCCCGGGTTTTGTCAATGTTGGCTATGTCAAAATTATATGTGGCCCGGGGGATTCGAACCCCGGACCTCCTCCTCCAGCTACGCCTTATGAAAGTCTGTCTAACCACTATTCCGCTACATGTTTCTTGTTATGTGGACGAATTTAAATTATTTTAAAATTGGATGTTATGTAAAATGGCGGGGAAATGGGGCCGGGGCTAGCCCCGACCCCG